>JUFY01023004.1:13794-36577 GCA_001855655.1 Leptopilina clavipes | reverse complement strand
TTGAAGATCTGCCATTTTAGCAAGCAGATTGCCGCTCATGCGCTCTACTGGCTATACGAACCTGCAACTTATTAACCTCGTATGTAATCAAATAGTTAACGAACCTGCAACTTATAAACCTTGTCCGTAAACAAAAACATTAAAGCCAGTAAAGCGCATGAGCGGCAACATGTCTGCTAAAATGGCGGACCTTCAATTCCTACAAAGCAGTCGGAGTGGGGACTACAGCGTTGGCTATCCAGTATATTATATATATATCATTGAAGAAAACCAAACTAAGGTGAGGTCGAACGTAAACATCGGAGTGGGGTCAATGAGACTGACAGAGATGTTTAAGTTTTTCTCTCTCATTCTCGTTGCCCCCACTTCAATCTTTATGCTCCGCTTCTGCTTAGTTAAAAACTTTACAAACCATTTAAGTATGCGATGTAAATATAATCATAATCAACATCTATATTTCTATATTTAACTGACGCATAAGGTACTTAACTAAAAAGAAACGGAACAATAGCACCAGAGGGGGTCAATGAAAAAAAGAGAGAAAGATTGAAATTTCTCTCTTTTTGTCCCCATTTAGATGCTTACCTTCCACTTCTTTTCAGTTAAGTACCACAAGTAGAAATTATATTGCCAAAATATATCAAACTTTAAATATTAATATAAAAATTGTAATTATTTAACAAATAATAATGTTAATAAAGTACCATAATTTTAAGAAAATATAACCAAACTTACCAATTCCGCGTCCGTAGAGTACCAGCAGTACAGCGCGTGAGCAGCTTCCTTTCCCTTCTCCTTCTACTGACAACGGAGTTATACCTGAAAATTAAAAAATAATTATTTGATAATCACTAAATTAATTATAAAATATTATCCATTATTTCAAAAATTTACTGGTTCAATAAATATAGCAAGGAGAATACATGCAGGAAAACACTTTTAGTTATGCGCGACAATAAGAAATTAAGAAACATTGTAAAAGCAATTAATTCTTTATCTTAAGCTGAGCTCCTTATTTTGGTACTTACCCTTCGAAGAACAGGACGGAAATGAAGCCGATCGTCTGAAATTCCTCCCCACCTAGTCTTCTTGCTCCCCACTATGACGCCGTCCCCACCAAGGCACCAAGTCTCCTTTACGCTCGAACTCTCCCATTGGCTAGAAGCGGCCAATCAGCGCGCGACACTTGTCTGATTTGCGCAAGAGGGGGACGCATGCGCAGTAAACTGGAGCAAATTTTTTTCGATTACTGCGCTGTCTTGCGGACATTTATAGAAACATTTTTAGTATTAAAAACGCTAAAAACATTAAATACCTTAGATTTTTAGGTTATATTAACATAATCAGGCAATTTGGTCAATTTTTTTTAGTAATAATTCCCAATGTTTAACTACATTCACTACAATGGACGCTTTCTGTTCGCAATTAGAAGTTTCAGTGCAATTTTTTTATTTTCTAGTATAAGTAATTAAATAAATAATAATGTAATGCTTTTTTTTGACAGTGTTAGCTGCGTCTTTTGAAGACGGCAGTGTTCATCCAGCCTGGTTACTCTGGCTTGCTGTTGCACTTGGCATTTTGTTTCTCATTATGCTTATCATTAATATCTGCCTTTGTTCGGCAATGTCTTGCACTTGCACGCGAACAGAAGTCATAGAAAAGGAGCCTTCGATCATTGAGGATTACGATCCATATAGAAGTTGGCATGGATCTCAATATGGTTCAAGGTTAGATATTATTTTCTCCAATTAAATTTAATATAAAAATTCCTTACTTTATATAGAAAATAATTAAATTTTTACTATCTCAATTTTTAGGTTCTTTTATTAATTACACAAATTCACAATTTTATTTTTCTCAATTTTTCCCTGTTTTTTGTTACAGAGTTTTTTTCATTTAGAAAGAAATTAAAATTTAAAGAATAAATTTTATTGAAATTAATTTTACTGAATAGAAAATTATGGAAAAAAAATCCTGCGCTTTTTAAATTGGAAATAGAAGCGAAGAAAGAATATAGAAATTCAATGGCTGTTATCGAAGAGGATTATAAGTGTGTGAAAAAATAATTGTATTATTTTGTTTATTTTTCGCCATTATAATAGTTGTGCACGGTTTTATTAGGAAAGAGCAAACCTAAACAATGACCATTGAATTGAAAGAGAGGAGGCTCCATTCGCTTTTTGTTCCTGGAAGAGCGCGTATAGCAATGAAAGATTGTACGGGAACAATTTTTGAATTAACTTGTTTCATCCTTTCGTAACAGTTTCCCAGCATATAGTTAATGTAGAGATATCTTCGTCTGCACTCAATTCTATTCTTTCTCTTTTCATCTCCGCAACACGGCCGCCTAACGCAGAAAAAGATATTTCCGCATTTCCATACTTAACTATTATACGTATCGCTTCAGTGACATTCGTATACATTTATTGTAACGAGAGAGGACACGGAAGTACAATGTAACAATACCCGATACTTCATTTGATGCAAATTAATTAACGTCAGGCTGGGTCAACAGTTTTCCAATTTATTTTCCAAACATTTTTCAATTTTTGTTAATTAATTAACAAATTTATATTATGTTTACTACATTCCCTATTTGTAATTATTTATTCAATAGTATCGCTTTTATTTATATTTACTGTATATTAGTTTGTTCCGTCAGTCTTTATTGTGTTTGTTTATTATTTATCTTACTGTCAGTATTTTTTTTTAAAGATTATTTTTATCGCTACTGAAAGAAAATTATTTACCGGTTTAAAGTTATATATTTTTTAAACATATGTTTATATCATTTCAGGTATTCTTTGAATGGTAAACCCGGCTATGCTTCCGGCGGATCCACAATGAATTCTACGAGATCCATATCAACGAATAGTGATCACTACGCCATTGTTCACTCGAGACCTGGAAGCAGATATTCTGGTCCGGGACACAAACATCACCACCATCATCACAGAGGACCACCTTCTAACATTGGCTCTCATTATTCCGGAAAATAGTGCATCTGAATAAAGCAATTGGACATCCGTATATAATAAATTAAAGGCTATCCACTAAAGCCCCAGAGAGGATTTTAAACAATAAGTGCAATTCTTTATTTTAAATAATGCGCATGTGTTATCTTATCGTAACGTATTTACTCTTTTTTTTTTTTTTTTTAATTGTTCTAATTTTCTCTATCCATTCCAAATACGTACACATAGAAAAATTAATTTTTGTACATATTTAAAAAAAATGTACACACAGAAATTTAATTATAAAATTAATACATATATTATAATTCAAATTTCAATTTGTTTTTTAATTTTTCGAAACAAAAAAAATTTAGCTTTCTTTGTCAGTGTTATAAAGAATAGAGTGATCGTTTATAAATAGATTTAATCAGTGAAACAGAAAATGTGTGTATAATTATTCATATAATTTATCTTTCATTTTTCATTACATCCTTAATGTACTTTAAACACTCATTGAAACGCGTATTAACTTTGTTGTACTTTAACAATGTTAGACTGTGTACTAGATAAAATCTAATAATTTTTATGTATGTGAAAAGAATGTAATAATTCTTTTGTTTACTTTGTTTTATTTTTTTTTTACATCTGCTTATTCTATTCCGTAAGTTCGTCGAAAAATTGGGATATAATTACAACCGAGTCACACATATTGAATATTCTTTCAAAATAATATTATTTCTAAAGAAACAATTAAATTTTTTTTCATGAAGAAAAGGAAAATATATTTAAAAAATGTCAATTAGATTAAAAATTTCTATTTAAAATTTATTTAAAGTAATTAATAATTAATTAAATTAATACAAATTAATTTATACATTTGTTATTAAAATTGAAACTTAATTAGATTAATAAAAATGATAAATAAAGTGAAAAAAAAATTAAAATTTCAAACGATTGATAATAATTATCGCCGCATAATTATTATAATTCATTAATAATTTCATAAATTGTTTTCTTACAGATGTAGGTGTTCTTATTTCTCAATTTCTTGACAATTCTATTGTTGAACTGTTCCAAACAATATTTTCTTGTTATATTTAATTCTAGAATGCACATGTTATTATCATTTTGCGTTTTTATGGCGTTATAATTGTTTAACAAAAATTCTTGCGAATGAAATGAATATTGTCTAATTTTTTTTTTCTAACGAACTTCCGAAAATTTTGAATCAAATTTTTTCAAAAGACTCAATTTGTGTATATTTAAAAATGAAAAAAAAATGTTTTTCATTTCATTCTTAAACGCATGTACACGCTTAGATATTTTTCTTTTTTTTTTTAATAACTCAATGAGTTTTGTAAAGCATTGTTTACGCTGTTATTCACAAAACAACAACACTAGTAATGATTAGTATTAATTTACCATAATATGTTGTTTTAATCTCTAGCCAAGTCAATCAATTTGTACATATAACTTTTTAGAAAGTGTGCATGATACTAAATTAGTCGATAGGTTTAAAAAAAAAGGGGGGGGGAGTCCGGAGACGCTCAAAAACAAATGAAATAGTTATGAACATTTTTGTAAAAGTTTATTTTTAAAGAGAAATTGTTAGTAGACAATTTTATTTGATTAAAGACTAAATTATTTTGTTCAAAACAAAAAAATTTTAATATTTATATTTTTATGTCAATTAAATTTATGTATTTATTTTGAAAAGTTTTTTTTAAAAAACTGCTAATCAAAGTCTCTAGAAAAAGAATTCTATTCGACTTGATCAATTTCTCTTTAAAAAGAAAAATAAAAACTAAAGGCCTCAAAAGATTTTCATTTAGAGAAATAAAAATATTTTTGAAAAATAATTATTTGATATATAGAATAATAGTTGTTTGCATAAATTTTGAAATAACGCAAATTACTGGAAAAAATATAGTTCAAGGCCTTTTGTAACCTACACTGTTTAGTTGTATGTAATTATAAAAAGTGTTGAATATTTAATATTAATATCAATGCTAATTAGACCTTCGAAAATGTCTGTGCGCATATTCTCATGTAAAATGTATGTAAAATTTTGTATTATTCAGTCAAAATATTTAGAATAAAATAATCACGATATTTTTTAACGATGTACGTATCTTTAAAACCATACAACTCATTTTTTTAAATATTTAATAACTATATTATTTTCCTATTTCAACTATTTAAGTAAATTCGATTAAATTATTATTTAAAAAATGTAATATATATTTTTTTTAAATAATTAAAACTGTAAATTATACATACGATTATTTATAATCATAGTCGATTAGTAAAATTATCGAAATTATATTAAGTAACTATTTTCCATAACGTCAGATTATTTATATATAATATATTATATATGTATGAAAATTTGGTTAAAACGTAACTTTTGGTATATATGAAATATAAACTATATATATAGTAGTCTGATGTTTAATGTAATACTTGGTAATAAATAATGTCATGTAATAAAAAACTTTGGAAGTCCAAATTATTTGGTGTGTACTTAGAGGGAAAGGAGCACATGTTAATTTCTTATCTATTAGTTGAGTTATTAATGACTGTTTGAAGAGCACGTGGTATGCATTGAGGACAAAGGGTTTCCAATTGTCCTTTTTGTTGAAACACTCGTCCCAAAACTTCCGCGGTACATGGAAGATGAGAAACCAATAATTCCGTTTCCAAACGTGGCACAAATTCCGACAATGAAATTGGATAATAATGTCCACATGTAAAAACCATTGTGTCCTTTTCCATTTCTAATAATCGAGACACTTTGTCTGGATCCTAAATAAAAAAAAGAAAATTATTTTTCCATGAAAGAATTTTTTTAATTAATTATAATAGTTCTTTTGCGATTCAATTTATTTTGTTTTTAATGTTTTTATTTACCTTAATGTGAATAAAAGGTCTGGGATCGCTTTGTTTTGAAGATAAGGTATTCTTCATTCCTTCTAACATTTGGTCCGTTGTGTTATTTCCACTTGATCCTGGATAACCAGTCAATGGTGGTCCAAAACATTTAGCAATTAATTGAGACAAAAGTTCCACAAATTCTGGAGTTGATTTGCCTGACAATGAATTAAGAATATTAAAAATTGAAATACATCCAAAAGAAATAATTTTTTTTGTAATTTACCTTGATTAATGTGTTGTAAAAGAGTGGAACAAACATTTAATGTTAATTTTGTCGATAATGAATTAATTGCATTTGTTACACATTTTTCATTATCCTTCTCATCATTATTTGCATCTTTGGTTAAATTATTTTTGCTGGAAAAAATCAATTCAGTAAAATAAATTTCTCAATGTAAAAACTAATTTTAAATATAATTGTAAAAAAAATATCAATTTACCAAAAGAGAATCAATCCCAATGGATAAAAGACTTTATCTAGATTTTTCAGGAAGACTTGTTCAAGATATCGAAAAGGAAGACGAAGATCAAGCCAAATATTAATGGCTTTCAATAAAACATCACGCACAATTTTGTGATTAAAATTTTCCGTTTCATTAATATAAAATTCAACGATATTCATTGCCTTTTTTATGCCACTTGCTTCATGATAATTATTCATATCATCGAAAATGAAATCATCATCATCATAATTAATTTTCATTTTCTCGGAAGAATTATCACTTGATGATTCGTCATCAATTGTGACACTATTCGTCATTGTCAAGTGTTCTGATATATTATTATCTTCCTCGACCTGGCCGTACATTTCCTCCGATCCACCTTGACAATTAAATGTATACAATTCATTTTCCAACGATGAAAGTGTATCCATTGATTTACTTGTTGGCATTTTAATTCTTGACTTATTGACACTTTCCTCGAAACTATTGACAATATCTTTTTGAACATTTTCATCAAATAATGACAATGAATTGTAATTAATATTATCGAGTGTCAATGATTTGCCAATAAATCGATTTTCTTCATTTTGATCACACAAATCGGAAAACTGTGCTTTTTCCAATTTTTTCATTTCTTTATCATCTCGTTTTTCAATTACTGCCATATTCTCACTTTTCTGCTCTTTTAAATCAAAAGAATTGAACTGCTTCTCATTTGGCAATTCTGTGATATCATTTGTTTCTTTGATTTCATTTTCAAATTGGAGATCTGTTAACGATTTCAATTGATACATTAATGACTCGGAGAAATTGTGCTCCAATAAGGCCAATTTAGCGCAAGCTTGATGATTACCAAGAGCTAGACACTGCAAATAAATTTTTATTAAATAGAAATAATTAAAGAGAAAATTTTTTTTTTAATAAAAAATAATAGATAAATAATTTTTCAAGAAATAAAATAATAACAAAACGAGAAAAAATACTTTACGATCACTGACCTTTTTCATAATTTTATGTACATCATAAAATCCAGTGAATTGCTCCAATGTAAAATGGAGAATTCGTTCTCCCGGAAACTCTTCAACTAAATCAAGTGTCGGCATAAATCCAACAAGTGGAATAATGTCATAACTTTGATAAGAAATAGTTGGTGCTGGAATGTTAGGTACTTGACTAGGATTACTTATACATACAGCGCCTTCATTTTTTTGCGATCCAAATGTATTTAATAAATATTTAAGTGTTACTGAAGTCTCTTCAACATTATCACAGTTTTGTTTATCTGATCGTTTTCGCATTTGGATCAGAGTCGGTGGCTTCGAGGGTGAAAGTCCTATTCTACCCCAAGCCAAAATAGCTCCCCCTAAAAAAAAGAGAAGGAATTAAGAAACAATTTTTTTCAATATTCAACTTTATGATAAATAAAATTTATAATTTATAAGTAAATAAAATTAAATATAAGTTAAATTCAACGGTACATGATTTTTTTAAATCAGATTTTTAAGTGGTAAAATTTTTAAATACTTGAAAACTAATTTCACATATACAAACCTTGTTGTACTGCAGCAGTATAATTGTTTCCACAAGAAATTTCAGCGGCTTTCATTACTGAATTATTTGAGTTGATGCAATTTTCAAAATCATCAACATCTTTTTCATTAAAATCGTTGTGGTAATTTGAACTATTTCTAATTTCATCGTCATCGGAAGCACTGTCATCATCATCGTCATCATCGTTATGATTATTATTATTAACAACATTACAAACATAATCCTCGTCATCATTAATTTCATCTCTTTCAATTCGTTTATTGTCAATGTCTTTGTCATCATTGTCGCAATTTTCCTTTACACTATTCCCTCGATAATTCGAGGTTGTGCCATTTTTTAATAAACTATCTCCATCGTCATTTGACATGCGACCAGCATTTTTTGAGGGAACTTGGGAAAACGATAAAACCGGATTGTAAATTAATGGCGTTGGTCGAAAAACGTCACATCGATTATTATTGCCCAATTGTCCACTTGTATTTTTACCCCAAATGTAGACGGTTCCATCTTTTGTTATTAGTGCCGAATGATTCCAGCCCGTTGATACCTGCGACGAGAATAGAAAAGAATGAAAATTAATTTTTAATTAATTTTCATAACATTCAATTTTAATTAAAATTAAATTTTATTTCCATACCTGGACAATTTTTCCTTTCACCAAACTCGTATCAACAAGTGTTGGCACCCAATAAGAACGAGACGATTTGGAATTTTTTAAACGCTTGCCCTGTTCTTCTTTTGATATTTTTTCCATATTTTTTTGCACCTTTTGATTCGATGTGGAAAAATGGTTTTCTATAAATGTTTTACTATCGTTATTCTTGTGTGAATCTCCATTACAAAGGGATGTGTGAGAAATTCTATCGTTCTTTTGACTTGTGCAATTTTGTGCAGATTCATTCTGTTCGACAAATAAATTAGAAACATCATCCGATTTGGCACAACTTTTACGTAACTGATTATCTTCATTAACGTCCGCTGAGGAAGACGGCGACAGACAATTTTGCCTCTTATCCGTTGACTCCAAATCTGAAACTCGCAATTTTTGCATTTGCAATTCTCGCGGACTTATTCCCCATATGTACAATTTATTTGTACTCGTTACAGCAAGCTGGAAAAAATTTAATTAATTTCATTAATATTATTATAATTAATTGTGGGAAGTATTTTTTTTTAAATTATTGAATTCAACTCACATTGTGAAAATATTTAGTCGCGATAAATGATATTTTTTCAGATAATAATTGAACGACTGTTGGAATTAGATATTTTTTTGTGTTCGCCGTTCCCAATTGGCCAACATTATTACAACCAAAAACATAAACAATATTTTCTGATGAAAGAATCATTGTGTGCGCGTGTCCAGCCGTAATACACTTTATCGAAATACCAAGTAATGACGTAATCACAGTTGGAATGAAGATATTTTCAATGCTACCATGACCCAATTGACCATGAACTCCCCAGCCCCAGGTGAAAACTCGTCCATCCGATGTCAAGGCGATGGAATGATATTGACCTGCCACAGCATCAACAATTGTCTCGTCAGAAAGGGATGAAATTAATTGTGGACTGGGACATTGCGAGAGATAATCGAGACCAACTTGTCCATATTGATTTCCTCCCCATGCATAAATTCCATTATTTGTCAATGCCAATGTATGACAATGTCCACTTGACACGCTAATCACTTCAATTCCCATTCGGCGGAATATTATTATTTCTTGGGGCGTTTCATATACCGATCCCGTTACTGGACCTGTGCCTTAAAATAAAATTTTCCAATTAATTTTGAATTAGATATAAAAATATAATATAATTGAAATTTTTTGAAATGTAATTCAATTTTCCATTTATTTCAATTTTTAATATTCGAATTAGAAATTTTGCAAAAAAAAAATAATTTACATATTTTACCAAGACATCCAGAGATTGTGCTACCCCAATTGTAGATGATTTTATTCCTGAGGAGGGTGACATGCGAGAAACCGGAACTCAAAAATCTTCGTTTGAATTGTAAATTCGCCGCATCTTTGTTACACTGAAAATAAAAAATTTTTTTTTAATTCTTCTATAGGGGTCACATCGATTATTATTGGGAAAATAAAAATTTAATTTACCTGTTTTATTTGCGACAAGGAGATCATTTTCATTAATTCTGAATTATGATTTAAAACAGGTGTTGTCTTCTGAATAAGTACAAGCAAAATCATTAAAAACATTTCCACTAGTTTTTCGGCCAGATTGAACATTTCTTCCTAGAAAATAAAATATAAAATTAAAATATATTTTTTAATTCTACTTTTTGTTGACAAAATCAATTAATTATTTATTAATTTAATAATGCGGCTTTTATGCCTCACCTGAACGTCTATTGATTCTAGTGAATTCGAAAGTGAATTTCGAGAATCACATCTTCTTCGTGATTTACATTGTGCCATTAAAGGTCTCAGAACAGGATTTGTTGGATCGTATAATAAAATTAATCTCTGCAAAAATAGAATTCAGAAAAAAATTATTCAATCAATTAATTTAAAATAAAATGCAAAAACAATATTTATTTTTTGTTTCTTCATTTTCGGAATGTCTTACCTGCAGTACAAACACTTGCAGAGAAGAAAGATTCGCAAGAACAAAAGACATGTGACTTTTTGCAATACTGAGATTTCCTATCATTCCACGAATTAAAATTGGTTCACTTATGGTAACTAGTAAATCATCTGCAATAAAAATTCAGATTAATACAGTCACATAAAGATTTAACTATTTTATAAAATATTTAAAACAATAAAGATTTTTAAAAGCAGTTTCTTTTTTTAAATTAAAGTAAATACGTACGATTAGTATTAAGATAGGAATTTTTAAAGTTAAAAAACAGAGGTAAAGTCTTCATAAGTATATCTAATACTTGAGCAAAAAGGCCTCTTTTAATTACTAAATGATGTAAAATATTCCACAGGTGCGCTTGACCGATTATGCTGACGGCCACGAGTTCATCGTAAAACACATTTGTCGATAAAAACTCCCTGGAAACAAAGATGTTAGTTAAAACACTTTCCAACTCGTTTGATTCTCAAACAAAATAAATATATTTAAATAAATAAATACTTGAATGTTAAAACTTTTTTATTTATTAATTAAATCTGGTAATGTTAGATTAAGGAATTTTCAAATTATGCGGAAAAATAATTTTAATTTAATCGACATACGTGAATTTCTTGTAAATATTCTGCTCCCTTGGGGATGTAGCCCTCACGGATAATTCTGTGAAAGCGATTATACTTAGATTCGACAAGGACATTCTTTCTGCGATCGACAATTTATACTGCGACGGATGTTCCAGACAATGAACGAGACAATTCAAAAGTTCCATTGTACATCCCACTGATGCGAGTTTTGCAAATATCTTCGAAGGTCGACACTATTGAAACAATAAAACATGTATTTATATTTTATAATTTACTAGAAAAGAAAATGACAGTTTGAAAAAAAAATGATAATAATATAAATCAATTTTTTGGTATTAAAAATAAAAATACAAAACTTACCTTTGCTTCTTTAAACATATTTGTTGCTTGATAAAATTTATCATTCGCCAAAAGAATATCTCCTGCATATTCAAGTAATTGTCGAATATGCAAACCAAATATTTTAGCTAATCTTTTTGCTTTGTCCAACTCCGCTCGACTGATAATTAAATCCATGAAAATGGATAACAAACTGCACCTGCAACGATTATTTATTAAATTATAAATTTTTTGATTAATTCAATCAAAATTATTTAATTTGCAACACTGAAATAATTGTTCCCTACCTCAGAGAGACTCGATAAATTCCACAATTTGTAACAATTATACATGAATTTATAGGAACAAGTTTAATTTTAAGGTCCTTAATAATTTTTGGAATTGTGTAAACTTCTTCATTATTGTGAAAAGAATTTTCCTCGGTAATTTTATCACAACTATTGGCTATAAACAGACCATTTATAACTTCATTTCGTTTGCCAAATGAAAATTGAGCAATTATTGATTCTCGATTAAATTGAGAATTTCCATTTAATTTGTCTTGTGACAGAGAGCGTGATATAATTGATAATCGAGACGAAGGTCGATCAATAACGTAAAATAAATGTTGAGTTAATAAAATATCTTTACTGTTCTCTGGTAATTTGTATGCACACAGAGGAAGTAACGATGTACTATTTTCGTGAATCTACAGGAAGAAAAAAACAGAAAATTATTACCATTATTATGAGAATAAAATTTCAAGTATAAATATAAAGAATGTTCTTACAGTCAAAAGATTTTTAGGTGAAAAATATCGACTGTACATGCGTCGCCCATGATCGGCGTAATGTAAAGACAAAAATGCAGGACTACTCGATGGTAAAGGATTCATCAAATTTTCCGAACCATTATACTGTGAATAATTACCACTGATTGTTCCTGAAAATTGTAATAATTATTTTTCATCTTCTATTAGTTTTTATTAAATCAATAATATTTTCATTTATTTATTTTGTAAACTTAAATATTTGGAACTATTTTTCATACCTGAAGCTAAAGAATTGCCATATTTATTTTTCGTTGCCTTTTTTTTAAGAATACTAAAATTATCGAAAGAAAGATGCTTCAATCCCTTGAGTCGAGACTTACTTTGCCATTCTGAGGAATAAATTCAATTATTAGTTTTAAAATTATTTAAAAAAATTTTTTAAATAATTCAAATACAAGATAAAAATGTCTTTTTATGTACTTTTTATGGTAGAGGTAAAAGAATTTTCATTGTCTTCTGCAGAAGATGCACTTGATCCATTAATTTGCGTAAAAATATAACCCTTTGAAGGTTGCTCCAAAACAAGAAACCACTGTTTCTTTGATTGACTAGTTATAATAAGATTAATCGTATCCAATTCAGTGTCCTGGCATATTTGAAAATTGGAAATATAATCATCAATTCGTGTTAAACCGATTTGCTGTCCTGTATCTAAATCAATGAACAATATTTCTCCTTGTTCTGTTCCAATGATTCCGGTTTGACAAGAAGTTGACATGCATTGCCACCATATCAACGAACTTGGTCTGTTGATAATAAATACATTAATTATAATAAATTACAATAGTACTTTAGGTATAAAATTAAAAAAATATATATATATATTCAGAACCTGGAGCAACATGATTGTGAATTTAATGATGCCAGGGATATAATGTCATCTGCGTCTTTCCATTTTTGTTGATTAGTTTTTCTCTTCGAATCAACTAAACTGGCTGCAGCGATAATATGTAGAGAGCCATCCTGGCTAGCCACCAGAAGCCAATATCCCGATGGATCGAAACAAAGTGCAGATATTGTTTTACTTGGCGAGAGAAACCAGGGTATATTTTTTATTATTGGCGGTCGACAAACATCAAAAAGATAATAGAGACACAAATTTTCTTTTCCAGTTGTGAAAACAAGTAATTCTTTACCCTGATATTCATGTCTTGTGCAAAGGTGAATTCCATTTGCTTTAATTAAACAATGTAATTTGAATAGATTTTCTTCAATCAAATTGATAACTTTATCATTGTCTGCGATTACTTCAGGTTCTCCGGTTAACAAAATATTTAAAGCAGGATTTGTCATTGTGAAACTTTGGCTGTTAATGAAAAAATCAAAAAATGAAATTAAAATCTTTTTCTATATTAATTATTATTTAAATTGTCTCTATTATTTTAATCTTTAAATACTTTATTAAATTCAAAAATTTTTAAACACACTTTAAATTTTGTAATTTACCTTGATAATTGTCAAATATTTTATTGTGTCAATCGAACACATTATCAAAGAAAGTTATATGCACCTTTGATATCACAATTTACATTTAGATTTTCATCATTTTCTTTCAATTTAATCCATAATCTTACACCTGCAAAACAATACAAAATCACAATATTAAGTGACGTATGACGATATCAGCTGTTATGACGGCGCATGTCAACTAAGTTTCCGCTTCCTGTCAAAACAATAATTAAAATTCATTTAAAAGGAAATTAAATATTGTCGATTTTTAAAATGACATTACTTGTTGATATTATCTTTCCATTTAAAGTTTTTCAATTTTCAGAAAATTATGTTTCTAATTGTTTTAAAATGGATTTTTTTAAAATTTAAATTTCGCACTTGTTGCGCGCGCAAATTGTACGTTGCGCGTCACAAAATGTCTGCTTATCTACAACTGCTTTTTGTGCTTTTTATTAGTTGATTTTGCTTCTTAAATGTTCTTATCTGCATGATAAATTTTTAATAAAGAAGTAAACCTGCACTTTAACTGTGTGTATTTCGACAAATAGATTGTTTCTTTATTTTAAAAGTATTACGAAGTCTTTCATTTCTAGAAATATTAAAGAGTGATCAGACAACATGGGAGTCCCGAAGTTTTTTAGATACATAAGCGAAAGGTATCCTTGTTTAAGTGAAAAACTGAAGGATTATCAGGTATTTATGTTCCTTTTTATTTAAATTTAATAAATTATTATACTATTGTTTAACGTTACAAACATGGCAAACATAACCTTAGTTTTATCTTTACCATTTTCAACTCTCACGTCAATTATTTTGGCTGTTTTATTTGTAATCTACTTTATTTTTAAGTTCATTAATAAATTGAGAAAAAGAACCATTATCATTAAATTACCTGATATAAATTTATGATGATAATTTTATCAGTAATTTTTAATTCGATGATTAAATATTAAACATTTTTTTCTCGTATGCCTATACAACAATGCAAGATCATTTTAAGGTCGCTAAATATTTACATATGGTTTGACAATTACTTGAAATTACACCATTATTCGTAATTTCATTTTTAAGTTAAAAAAGTCAAGACTAATGATTTTAATTAAATTCTTTATATATTTTCCATTGTATTTTTTGAATTGAAACACTTTCTTTGAACAATAAAAAGAATAATTTTGTTTTACAAAAATAATGAAAATAATAATTATGATTTTTACTTTTAGATACCAGAATTTGATAATTTATACTTAGACATGAATGGTATTATACATAATTGTTCGCATCCCAACGATGCAGATGTACAGTTTCGTATTTCTGAAGAAAATATTTTCAAGAACATATTTCACTATATAGAAATATTATTCAGAATGATTCAGCCACAAAAAGTATTTTTTATGGCTGTTGATGGTGTTGCTCCAAGAGCGAAAATTAATCAACAAAGAGGTCGAAGATTTAGATCGGCCAAGGAAGCAGAGCTTGCTGAGAAGAAAGCCCAAGCAAAGGGCGTTGTTTTGCCAAATGAAGCAAGATTTGATTCAAATTGTATCACGCCCGGTACACTTTTTATGGCAAAACTCACAAAACACTTGAAATACTTTATTACTTATAAAATATCCACAGACAAACTTTGGCAAAAGTGTAAAATCATTTTAAGTGGTTCAGAGGTAAATAAAACGTTTTTTTTCGATTTGAATAAATTAAATTTTATTTGATCTGGTTTAATTTTTTTTTTATTTGAATTTAGGTTCCTGGTGAGGGAGAACACAAAATCATGGACTATATTAGATACATGAAATCTGAACCGGATTATAATTCAAATACACGGCATTGTTTATATGGTCTTGATGCCGATCTTATTATGTTAGGTTTATGCACACACGAGCCTCATTTTTCTTTATTGCGTGAGGAGGTGGTTTTTGGAAAGAAGCAAAAGAAAATATTAACACCAGAAGAAACGAATTTTTGTCTATTACACTTGTCATTGATGAGAGAATATCTTGAGCATGAATTTTCTTCACTGAAAGATAAACTATCTTTTGAGTTTGATATTGAAAAAATAATTGATGACTGGGTGTTGATGGGATTTTTAGTTGGGAACGATTTTATTCCAAATCTTCCAAATTTGCATATAGCTCATGGCGCACTGCCAATTTTATATAACGCATATATGGAAGTACTTCCAACTCTGGAAGGTTTGTCTCATCTTTTTATTAAATTAATTTAATTGCGTAACGCTTTTTAAAATTTTTTCTATTTGAATTTCTGTTCGTATTTTGCAATATTAAGTATTGATAATTTCAAATTGGGTAATTTTTATTCGCAGGATATATTAACGAAGCAGGAACGTTAAATCTTGAACGATTTGAAAAATTTATGGAAAGGCTCAGTCAGTTTGATTTTGAACAGTTTGAAGAAGTTTATGCTGATTTGAAATATTTCGAAGCTAAAACAGGTAGAAGACCTAATGAAACTGAAAGACTTAGTTTAAGAAATGAGGAGGACTTTGAAGATTTTGCAGCAGCTGCTTCTAAACCAATAAGTAAAGATTTAGCAAACTTAATCAAAGCGACTGAAGATTCAGTAAGTTTTCTTTTATTTGCATATTTTCTAGTTTTCTTTTCTTTTTTTCATTTAAAATCTCATTTTTCCGACAGTTATTATTAGATAATTCTGATGATGAAGAAATTTTGGATGATGATTCAGACAGTGAAATTTATAAGTTGGAGTTTGCTCAACACAAAAGAGATTATTATATGAAGAAAATGGATTATCATAATGTTGACGAGTAAATAATTTATTATTATTTATCCAAAAGATGATAATTTTTCCTATTTCGTAATTATTTTTTTTCTCTTTTAGACAAGTTTTACGATCGCAAGCAGAAGGTTACGTTCGTGCAATTCAGTGGAATTTGCATTATTATTACAATGGTTGTTGCAGTTGGTCGTGGTATTATCCACATCATTATGCGCCATATATTTCCGATATAAAAGACTTTAAGGATTTTAAACTAGAGTTCGATATGGGAGTACCTTTCTATCCGTTTCAACAATTATTGGCTGTATTGCCAGCCGCCAGTAAAGAACTGCTACCAAAAGCATATCAAAGTCTACTAACTACAATTGAATCGCCCATCATTGATTATTATCCACTTGATTTTAAAACCGATTTAAATGGCAAGAAACAAGAATGGGAGGCTGTCGTTCTAATTCCATTTATTGACGAGAAACATTTAATTAACGGTTGGTATTTAAATTAATTTAATTTCTTTCGTTTAAAAATATTACTTTCAAATTGTGACAAATTTTGACTTTTGTAAATTTTTTTTCTTTTTAGCAATGACGCCACACAATTCGCAATTGACAAATGAGGAAATAGAAAGAAATACTCACGGTCCGATGTGCATTTTCACTTATACTGAAGAAGACATGGGAGAGTATTCCGTACCTGAATATTTCCCAACAATAAAAAGTCATGCCAAATGTAAACTTGTGAATCGTGAAGAAATATTAGTTCCAGAGGAGAAACTCGTGAAGGGACTCTATCCAGGAGTCAAATTAAGTGTTTATTTCCCCGGATTTCCAACTCTGCAACACATTGAACACACTGCTTCTCTTCAAAAAGCTAAGGTAATAATCAAAAATTAATGTTGAAATTTTATTTAAATATTTAATTTTGCGAAAAATTTGTTTTTATATCTCAACGTATTTTTAAGGTGAAAGTCTTTGAACAAGCGTCTCGTGGTGAAAACATGATTTTGAAAATAACACCGAAAGAAAAACCCAATTTGGAAACAGTGGCAAATGAAATATTGGGTAAATCGATTTTCGTCGGTTGGCCAAATTTAACAGAAGCCTTGGTTATTGGCATTTCAGATAATAAATGGAAAATTCAGTGTGACTTTCAGGGTAATCAAAATAACCCGATAAAAGAGGCTGTCGAAGGACCATTAGTTCAAAGAAGATTACTTCAACAGAAAGCTATAACTGAACAGTAATATTAATTAATTATTTCATTAGTGAATGTTTTACTTACTTTTTAGCAATTTTTTTTTTTATTTATTTTATCAGTTCTTCCTTTTTATTAATTTTTTTTTCCCAAAATAAAATATTTCGTTTCGTTTTAGTCACAAAGTCCGTATGGGAATTGATATTGATAACATTGATATATTGGTACACGCTCGTCCTATGGTTGGACGAAAATACATTTTTGGATCTCAGGGAAAATTGACATTGGAAAAAGAATGGAGTGATTTTGAATCTTCATACGCTTATCAGGTTATATTAAAGGATATAAATGTCCATGACAAAAGTTTTGTTCAGTATTCGAACGTCAGTGACGTTTTTAAGCCGAAAAGTACTTGTTTCATGCTGGGACATCCACATTATGGAGCTATGGGCGAGGTAAAGAAATCATTTATCTTTTCTATTATACTCAATAATTAAAATACAAGTGGGTGGGAATTATTAATTTTCTTATCAATTTATTTAAAGAAGTGTAGAATTATAACATTAAAAGATAATATTTTAATTTAGGTGAACGATCCTGGTGTGGATGTAAAAACAGGACGAGTGAAAGTTGCAATGAGAATTTATTCCCAGCCTAATTTTGATGACGTTAAACAAAAGCAAAGGGAGACGAAATTATTATTTATGCATGGTAGTAAAGCCGCTCAACATTTGGGTATTGGCAGTTTTCTTTTGAGTAAAATAACAGGCACTATTTTCGTAATGCCAGGCTCAATTGAACAAAATTTAGGAGGTGTGCGACAAAACGTTGGATTAAATTTGAAATTCAACAAAAGAAATGAAGAAGTATGTATATCTATTTGTCATATTCACTGTATTATTTTATTTTTCAGTCAATTAATTATTTATATTTTTTCTCTTAAAGGTGCCGGGTTTCACGAGAAAAGATAATGGACAGTGGATGTATAGCACAAAAGCTGTCGAGCTTCTACGAAATTACATTCAAAATTTTCCCGACTTATTTGAAAATCTGGGGAAAAACGCTGGTAGTGAAATGTATTTTGCTGATGAACTTTTTGGAAAAGAGTATGTATTTTAAATTTTATTAATTTTATTAATCTCTTAATGTTTAGATAAAATTACTACATTTATCTTTTTATTATTTTTATTACTATAAAATGAATGGTTTTTAGATTTTTGAAAAATATTTATCTTGCATAATTTTAGGACTGATATGCTGGATAAAGCGGTTGCTTGGGTAAAAGAGCAACAGGAGAGTTTAAATATTGAGAGTCGAACTTGCGGCACTGAGAGTTTAGATTCGGAAATTGTTTCTTGCATCGAAAGCAAAGTGGATGCATGTCTTGAAACAATTGAGAATTCATACAAAACAGTATTTATGCAAGTAAAACCACACTTGCTATTCAAACCGAGTTTAAATTCTGGACATTTTGCACCCGATGGCAAAGCCTATCATAAAGTATTTGACAGGATAATTACCGTTCGCGAGAGTTTCACAGTTCCTATTGGTTTTAAAGGCACAATAGTTGGAATTCAGAAAGGAGAAAATTCGATGAGCAACACTTATGAAACAATATTCGACAAACCTTTTGTTGGCAAGTGAAATTTAATTACAGTTCTTTTTAATTATTACATTTATTTAAAATATTTCAGAAATGATGACATATATTTTTAATTTCAGGAGGAATTGTTATTCATGGATGTTCAAAGAATCGTGGATACAGATTGTCAGCGAGAGATTTTATAAATCTCTCATTTGGAAGGAGAGTTGAACTTGGAAAATCGGGAAAAAATGATGCACCACCAGTTGAATCTTGGCGATCAAATATTTCATTAACACCAACACGTGAAAATTCAAGTGCATTTGTTACTTTCAATTACAATCAATTTCCACCAGCGGGTTTTGCAAAGCATGGTGAAACGAAATTTCCATTCACACGAACCATTCCTCCAATGCAAGCTAAATCTAACGTTGTTGGTGGTGAATTCAAAGCACAACAATTACCATTTAGCAATATTGGTTCTCAAGATGGAAGAATGATGAATAAAAAACCTGCCCAACCAATTCAGAACAAATCCACGCCACAACAGAATAATAGTAAGGATCCGTCAGAATTCCAAGCACTTTGGAATGGAATGTTAAAGGTGTGTTATTTGAAAATTTGATATTTAATTTTTCTTATCTATATTCAAATTATGTGATTTCATTTTTTGTTATTTGCAGAAAAATAATCTCCCACAAGAACCATCCATTCCAATGGGTAATTTACCTAAGCAACCTATGGATGGAAACAAAAATTCGGTATGTATTATCCTTTTGTCATCGTATTTGATTTAAAATTATTCTAACAAATTTGTTATATATCACGTAATACGCAGCAATTGGAAATGCAAAATTGGGTAATTAAAACAAATATTGTGTAAATTTTAATTTAAAATCGCAATTGAGTTTATTTTCATTATTTAATTATTTTTATATTATATTATTAAAGTGTTGCATGCTGTTCTTTTTTTTATTTGTAATTGTCAAATTTTTGTGCTATTGTTGTAGTTATTAAAAAAAATTCCTGACTAACAAGTACTTAAAATTATATTTGGTTATTGTTATATGTTGTATGAAAAAAATTAACAAATTTACTAAAATCGTAGCCTCAAGATCCTAGTGCATTTTTGAAGGCAATGCTGAAAATTTCCGATGAAAATACGAAAAGCAGTACAACGCCTTCATTGTCTGCAGAGCCGAGTACAGCAAACAAACCTTTTACGTTTCCGCAACCACCCAACGCACCCAACACATCAGAAGCTCCGCCGTTGGTACAACGGTTATTTGATGTATGTCACCACGCTCTTTGCGATCCCATCAACCATTTTCCTCTTCTTTCGATTCTTTTTTAATTTAAAAAAAATAGTTATTGTTTCTTTTTTTCCATTGTTAAATGTTTTTTTTTAATATTTATAATCTTAACATTCAATCTTATGAAAAAAATATATTCTTTTTCAGCGAGCACGAGAAAATGAGAAAAAACGCGAAGGAAAGTTTTACAGTTCACAATTACTTTCATATTTTCAACAAAATTGTAAAGGACTGCCTCATTATGCTTTCATAACAAACGATCACAAAAATCTAGTCTGTGCGCAAATTTTTTTACCTGACAGAAGGGTATTTTGTGGAGATTTTTGTCCAACTTATCCTGAAGCAACTGAAAATGCTGCCAAGAAAGTTTACAATGTATGGAAATTTTTGTTTACACGCATTTCTTATTAATTGAAATGATAAATTATTAATTTACTTTATGATTTTCACAGGAGTTGCAATTGGATAAAGTGCAGAACACTAGAATTTTAGCTCCACCGCCACAACAATGGTACAATACAAGATTTCCAAATAATAATAATATTCGACCACCATTACCACCGCCAATTCATCAAATGAATCATCCGCCAATGAGAAATCCGCCTCCAATTCCATTTTATGTTCCCGCTCCTAATGCAGGTATGCGACCATTAAATCCACCGCAATGGCCTAAAGTTAGAGAATATAGAAAAAATCCACCTTTTGTTCCTTTGCAAGCACAAAAGCAAAATAGAAATATTAATAAATCGACGAATGAAAAATTCCATAAGGAATCAATTAAAGAAACATCGGAGAAAAAGAGTTATCAGAATCTAAAGGAAAATACTCAAAAGGTAAAAATTTTTAATTTCATTTATTCTATTAAAAATTATTTATTTATTTTACTATACCAAGTTAGTTAAAAACAATTTATTATTTTTTTTTTGCCTTTTTGAATTTTTAGAAACCAAAGGAGGAAAAAACAGCTCACGTGAAAGTGGAAGATAAAAAGAATGTTGCAAATAATTCACAGAAAACACAAAAATCGGGAAATCAGAAAAAATCTCGTATTGCTGCAAATTTCAGTTCAGCAGCTCTATCTAATGGAGGGAACAAACAATGAATTTGTTTCCATCAGAAACTGTAAAACTTGAAACTACATAGATCGTAATGATATTAAGCGTAAAGGGCGTATATTTTATTACTGAAATCAATTTTTCATATCTTTAAAGAAAACAAGAACTGATTTGACGTAAATTTTTACTAAATGCACTGTACATAGATTTTTTTTCCCCCTTCTATTTTCAATACAATCATTTTACAACAATTTACACTGTTTTTTAAATTCGTTTGATTTTAAAAATCATGAAAATAGATTTATTTTTTTATTGTTTTAAGGATCATTATTAATTTAATAAAATAATAGTAGTAAAAAAAAGTTAAAAATTACTTCATTATTCTACGAATAAAATAATTAAATTAATTGGCCTATTATTTGCAAATTAATGAAAAAATTCCCTTTTTTAAATTTTCATTTTTTTCAAATGTAATTTTTAATTACTTTTGTAATATTTCTAATTTTTTTTTTTAAATTAGAATAAACACTGTACTTTTTTTTCTATTTTTCTAAGTTGACTGTGATAAAAGTTAATAATTTTTTTTACATTTGTGATGTACAGTGCATTTAAAAATTTTTTCCGAGTGTATAGATGACTTAAATAATTAATTTATACTTTTCTGATGATTTAAAAAGTATAAAAATTTATGTAACAAAATTTTGTTGCTTTAAAGTGATTATTGAATTGAACCAATTTACTTCTGTTAATTGAAAAAGAACGAATCTTTTGTTTAAAACAAATAAAAAATTCTTTAAAAGTGAATTCTGTTTGTTTATTCCATAAGTGATATTTTTCATTCCATTCATGATATTATGATTTATGATAAAATTAGGATTCAAAAAAATAAAAAATTTATGATTCAGTTAATTTCTTTTTTTTATTATACATTTTTTTTTAATACTCCAGAAAATATAAAATAACGTTTTAAATATCTTTTAATATGTAATAAATAAATGTTTGGTACATTTTCATAAATCACTGTTTCAATGTTTTCGTAGTGAAAAGATTAAAAATGTCTTAGTTTTCATTTTTAAATTCTAAATCTTTTAAATATTTAATATTTTTGTTAAAATTGATTGATTTTTTATTATTGCAAAATAACTTTTTCAAATGAACATAGCAAAATTAGATTTTGTTCGTCATATTGTTAAGAGGTTTTTTTTTTTTTTTTTTT
>JUFY01023004.1:0-13774 GCA_001855655.1 Leptopilina clavipes | reverse complement strand
TTTTTTTTAAACTTGTATGGCGCATCTAAGATTATTACTGGCATTATGCTGAAGACACTGCAAACTAAAGTCTTTCAACGTATCGCAAAGTCGTCTTTTACTGGTCCTTTCTTTCAAAATATTACGAATTAAATTTTCCTTTAAAGCTTGCGGAATTTGGGGAATCGCATGTTCCACGAGAGCATTTCTCAACCACTGCGAAGTCCATTCCGTGCACATTTTATTAAGGGACAATAAAACTTCCGCATGTGACTCTAAATTGTTTCTTGGTACACTTCCAGCTGAAAATATTTTAAATATATGACAAAATATAAATAAGGAATGGAATTTATTTTTATTTGGTGTATTATAAATACACTGAAACCTTAGATATTGAACAACCGCGTATCTCAATAAATGGTTACAGCGTATCTACAATTTCTCAAAATTTTACTTATTAATTATGAATGAATGAATGAAATAATTACCAATACACTGTATCAGTACGCAAACAAGTTCCTGGCCAACTGGTTGTATAAAGGTTTGTAAATGTGGACTTTGCATTATGGCATGAGTGAGAAAACTACCAGCAGCTTTTGTCGTTCCTGTTTCTGGTAGTAGTAAACAATTTATTCCTGAAACAATCGTCAAAATTTTCATCGATATTCAATAAATAAAAAATGCCTAATTTGTAGGAATGGAAACATTTTTCAAAAATACTTTTACTAACCGCATTTTAGCATTTGTGGAACTTGATCTGGAATTTGGAGTAATAGTGTGGCATATCTTTTACAAATTTGTGCCAATAATCCTAAATAGGCTTCGAGTAAATCGGAAAGATCGGACAAATTGCCACCGACTGATTGACATGTCGCGACGCCTGCCAATGTAATACTACTGAGCTCGGCAAATACTGGACCAACGGTATTATTTGGATCTCTACGAAACATTAGAACAAAAGTCTTCAAAAGATCCAACGCCATTGGATGTGGCTTTATTTTATAAGACATACTCAATATTGTCAATAATGGCTTTGCATCTTCATCGGGACATGGCAACGATAATAAAGATTTTTGTGCACACGAGTGCATTGCCTCTAATGTCATGTCATCCTTATTCCATTCTGGATGTGCAACAATTTGCTTGAATATTGGTAATAGTCCATCGAGAACAGTTTTTCCAATTGATGTTTCTAATGTTGAAAAGAACATGGTGACCATTTTTA
Source organism: Leptopilina clavipes (assembly GCA_001855655.1). Classification (NCBI taxonomy): domain Eukaryota; kingdom Metazoa; phylum Arthropoda; class Insecta; order Hymenoptera; family Figitidae; genus Leptopilina; species Leptopilina clavipes. The sequence continues at coordinate 12,570 of JUFY01023004.1, read as the reverse complement.
ATTGATTTGAAACGGCAATACGCGATGATGCCACTGGATTTTGTAATAAAGTACGTAATCTCGTGACACATAGGCCTAAAGTTGCGTCTAGATAGAAAATTTGTTGCTCCAATGTTGGCAATGTATTGAGTAATTTCCCCGCTGCGTACATGAGACGTAGACCTTCAACGCCCTGAGGAGCAATTGTCGGTAGGGAATGACTAATTGTGTCTAAAATCGACGGCGCTAATGGTGCAAGTTGAACACTACATTCTCTTGATATGTCTTTGAGAGCCATACTCGCTGATAGAATTGTCACTGAACTTTGCGATAAACCTAAAGATATTAATTTCAAAGATCTCTCTAGCCATGGTGTCGGATGTTCACCGAACCATTCGGCATACGCACCAATTGTCGTGCAAGCACATGCCAAAACCTGCAAATTAAATTTAGAAAAATGATTATTTATTTTTTGCGAAAATAGTGAAATCTGTATAGTGAAAAGTATCCTACCTCTCCGGGATACTTCTCGTAGGGAATAAAAGAGAAAATAATATTCATAAGTGCCGGGACGTATTGCGTCTCTTGTGTTCCAACGCATTCGGAGAGAGCGTTAAAAGCATGTAAACTCGATTCCACGTGGGTCCAATTTTCCACCTCCTCGAAGGGCTGACTCAATCTTTGTCCAAGAAGCAAGAGTAAATCCTCCTTAAGGACATTGTAGCAATAAACGAGTGTATCGGCCGCGTCTTGCCGATAGCATCTCATAAGTTCCCGATCGTCCGAATCGCCAGCCTCTCGTGACGTTAACGGCAAAGTGGCTTTTCTTAACAGAGCTTGCGCCAATCTTGCATAAATAGGTCTAAGTGCTAAAGCAGCTTGCGTTTCGACAGGTGGATCCAACGTTGCCAGATCATCTTGAAATGTATACCAAAAACCAAAGGGAATACAACTACGCTTCTCATCGTTAGGATAACGACCCGGTTGCTCAGAACATTCCAATAGAATTTCAACCACTTGCTGTGCTGTCCATTTTTGCATCTCATTCGTATCGTTCGCCATTGCCAATAATAATGTACGACTATTCGCCTCGCCCAATGTTGACAATGTCTCGTAATAATAACTCGCGCCATGTTCACGTGCCGTATGTACAATATTTCTCGACCATTCCCAAAATAATTGCGGCCTTTTATTAAGTTCCGTGTGTGTCAATATCATTGATAAGCATTCTTGTATTATCTCCCAGCCTTTGATATGCTCCTCATCTAGATCATCCCTAAAAAAGAGTTTGCAAAAATTGAAAAAAAAAAAAAAATTGGAAAATAAAAATGTAAAAATATATTCCATACCGATTTGGAAGATATCGCGCAGCGGCTGTTAATAAATGGGGATAAATTTGTGCTGTTGTTTCGATTGGCAATTGTCCGAGTTTAAGCCATGAGAGTAAACATTCTAAACCCAAAAAATATAGGGTACTATTATTACTAGAGGCAGATTGTTCAAGTGTTGTGAAGACTTGTTGCAAAATCCAAGTTGTCTTACTCCAATTACTAACAATTACATCTCGCTTCGGTCCTTTTATTTCATTTCTTCTTTCAAACTAAAAGATAAAAATATTATCATTTCAATATTGTAAATAATATTCGATAAATATTATATATTTGATTATGGAACACTACCTCCTTGGGTAAATAACTTAGTACTCTAAGATGAAATTCTATTGTCTCTGAAGAATCTGGTGGTAAAATTTCTATCAAACTTCCAACTAAGCCTTTTTCTCGTTCCTCTTCTTTTGTTTTGCTGAGATTTATTAGAAAAGCTGCCAACTGCAAATGAAGAACAATTGATAAAAAAAAAATGCTAATATTCAAATACTTAGCTTAGAAGAAATAAATATACCGCTTGGCAAAGTTTCGATATAACTAAATTCGATGCATTCAATTGTTTCATGACAGTGAGTAATCTATGTTGCAGGGCTAAATATTCCTCACTTGGTACTTCAGTCCACTGTCTCGATATTTTCGAATGTAATGTATTGGCCGCAAAGAATTGTACTTCTTTCGACTGTAATAGAAAAAAAAAAGAAAATAATGCATCATAAATATCTCAAAAAATCAATTTATTGTCAAAAATTCACCTTCGTTGGTACCAACAATTCCCAGACAAAAGACCATGCTTCTGGCGAATCTTGAACTTGTAATAGCCAAAGATGTGCTTCATTTTCTCCAGCTGAGAAGAAACGATTAACTGCACTTTCAACAATTGTGGCATTATCCATTCCTTAATAAATCTTTAAAATTATCCCCTTCTTACTTCTTTTATCATTGACCATTTACAATTACTGAAATTGTCCAAAAATTATAATATCATGCAATTGAAATATTTTGAATATATGATAAATTATTGTACTGTAGGAATCTATGATTATTACGAAATAAAGTATACATGTTGGAAAATCATACCTTTCTATGAAATAAATTAATAAATTTATTTAACCAACAATTTAAGACTTAAAATAGTGACTTCAAAACTTAAACAAAAACGTTGATGACTAAATTTTTTTAAAGCTTTTTGGAGTATGACAGCTCGGAGTTTATTGCTTTCAGGTCTCTAATAATATTAACAAATAATAAAAATATTTTGTTACTAATTATTCAGACTATTATTGACGGATAGTGAAAAGTTTTTTTGAGCATCAGTCATAACATAACGCACTTTTATTATTGAACGAAAACGAAACTGCGACTAACGAATTTGAGGTTAGATTAGAACATCAGTAATTAAGTTTCCTATTTTACCGATGATGACTTGAGAACATTGTTGACATTTGTTTTCATTGTTTATATATTGAATCTGGAATTTATTCGATTTATTCTAAAAACAAATATAATAGATCTGATTGAGTGAAAATGACTGTAAGTATGTGTAGAAATACAAATTTTATATTAGTTCGTAAATATAACAATGACAAATAATTATAGAGAAAATATTTTGTCAATATATTTAGAGGTTAACTTTTAGCATGCTTTACTAACATTCCATTTTTTGTACATATTAATTGTTTATAGGTAATTAGAATTTGATGTTAAATATTTCTAACGCATTCTACTTAATTTAATGGATATGAAACGTGGATATACGTTTCAAGCAATGGATATATCAGAGGAAGTACCCAACAAAGGTAAATAAACATTGTTTTATAATTTAAAAAGATTATTATCTTGTAATTAATAATTTTTTCTTTTTTTACAGTTGCTTTGGTGGAGAGAACTGATTGTCCTCTAGGTATAAAGTTAGTTAATCCCGCATATACGAATAAAAAATCACCAAATGACTTAATAGAATTAGCAACAGAAATTCAAAAGGTAAATCTAAGTTTTTGCCAAAGAAAATCCAAATACAGGAATAATAAATAAACAATTGCCTTAATTAAATGAAAATTATTATTTTTCCAGGCTAATGATTTTGTTAATGCCAATGCTTGCAATAAATTACAAATGATAGCGGAGCAAATGAGATTTTTATATAAGCAAGCGGAGAAAGTGTTATCAGAAACAAAAGAAAATATGAACTTGCATTATGCCGCTTGTAATTTTGTGAAACAACCTGGGAACGTATATCATTTATATCAGAGAGAATCTGGCCAATGTTATTTTTCTATACTCAGTCCAGAGGTATGTTTATATTTATATATATTATTTCTATTTTTAAACCGATTTCGCAATATGACAATTTCTAATTTTATATTTCTATGTACATATATACAATTTCAATATCAAACGCATATTACGAAAACAAAGAGAAAAAGAAAATTTAATCGGAAGGAAAAGCAATTTCTATACATTAGTATAATTTCTAGATAATTTATTTGGCGAAAAATAATATTATCTTACAGGATTGGGGTAGTTCTGGACCTCAACAATCTTATAAAGGCTCCTTCAGACTAGAACAAGATAATTCTTGGACTCCATTAGCGCAAATACAATCTAAAGATAATGAAATTAGTGTTATTAATCAAATTTTACAAAGTAACGAAAGTTCACGACTTGCATCATTGCAAAATTATATGAGTATAGATTGTTGATTCTTAGATTCAAAAGTTCCTCGAGTTTTCGATTGTTTTTAAATGTGGATAATTTTAGTTATTCATCTCCCCCTTTAAAGTATCGAAAACGTTTAGTGATTTAATAAGTTGTTACTTTAAATCAGTAAATTCTTTAGTTGAATTTTTTTTCATCGGCGGAATTAACACTTTTTTTCCCTCTATTTTGAACATTTATTAATCTTTTCGTTCTAGTAACATTTTTGCCTACTTATTTTCATTTCATAATTTCTATCCATTTTGACAAGGTGAATTTTTAAAATGTGCTGAAATATAATTTTTTTGAAAGATACCAAATCTCTTTCGAGGATTAATTTTTTTTTCAATTTTATTTTTGCAATATTAACTACTTACGGTCGGTTGGAAGACTTTCGATCTCCAACTTTTATTTTACATTATGTCACATTCCTGTGCAGGTGAAACTATAATAAAATGTCACACATTATCGAATTACACTTATCTATTAATAACTATAGTAAAATTATCTCTTCATGACAAGCAATTTTCAAATAGAAGTTTTAAAAAAAGATTTGTTTTTGTTCAGAGGAGAATTCACATGTAACGTCTTGAAATATATTTAACAGTCAGGTAGAGTAAAAAAAACCGGTGCAGATTAGGAGAGAAAAATTAATTCGGATTTTCTTCAAATCGAGTCACATAAAATCGTATAAGGAATTTTTTTTTGGAGGGTACGTCAACGAGACTTGATACGATGAATCAATTATCAATTGAAACAAAAGCCTCGTTTTTTAAATTTTCGCAGTGATTGCTTGCGTCATGTAGTATTTACTCGATGTGCTGAAAAATAAGACGTATTAGTGTTTTAATGAAACATTTGCAAAAAAACATTTATTAATCATAATAATTTTTCATTTACATTGTTTTGGTATCCTTAAAGAGTCCTTGTCTTTTATAATACATTCGTGACTTTGAGCGTGAAAAAGATATTGCACAAGCAATTGTTTTTCTTCTCCCACACAGGGATCATAGAATCCTGGCAGTTGGCTCTGTGAAATAAAGGAAAAAATTCTGTTTTTTCTTTACTGAAAACTAAAAATATTCTTATTCCTAGAAATTTCAATTTTTTTTTAGAAGGAAACAATTTCTTTTTGGAATTTAAGGAAAAATTTTACCTTTGTGACCTGATGAAGAACTAATCTTGAATCGTTAACTAAGCATTGTAACGGAATTGTCACGTCGATAACTTCATCTCTTTGTCCAATTGTCGCTTCTTCCTCTAAATTCCTATCCTGTGGATAAACGAACCTTCCGTAAAGTGCTTTTGTTATTATTAATCCACGTTTGTTTTCCTCCTCAGCACGAATCCTACTGAATGTCGCTTTCATTAATTCGACCGCTGCTTTGGCTTCTTTTTGCTTCTCCAACATTACTGATTTATTTAATTCTCGCTGTTTTTCTTTATTCCGCTCCTTTTGCTCTTTTAATACGGGATCGATGATAAATTTCTTGACAATTGTCCACGTGATTAGGGGAGCGACAGTCGCGTAAAAAACAGGCGCTGGAAAAACTTCGTCGCATAAATGAATTGGAAACGAATAAGTTTGTGAACCGCGACTTAGACGAATTCGAAGTGAAACACCCGTTGGCACACCGACTCTTACCGCAGTTGAGAGAGTCGTGTAACTTGAAACCTTCTTCTCGGCACCGTACTCAACGAAACCGCCAAATGTTCCAACTCTACGAAAGAGAAATTTCACATTTTATCTCAATATGGAAAATATTTCTTATTTATTGAGAATGTAATAATTTACCTTCCAGTACTTTTCAATTTAAGTTCTCGTTCTGGCATTTTATGTGTGTAACTTAGATTTATATACGAATTTAAGAGTCCAAAATGAATCGTAAAGGCAGTGTATGAATCTGGTGTGTTTCTCTCTATTATTGTCGACATACCACTTTGAGCATGCACTTTATAAGTGAGATATCCTATTGTATATTTGTCCAACTGCATTGCAAGCGCTGTAAACAGAATCAATTTTAATTTGATAATTATCACAAAAAAAAAATGGCAATTAATTATTTACACTCACATCCGGTTAAACCAAATTTCGCTAAATCTGATGTAAAGCCAGTTAAAATTTCTCCGGTACAAAATATTCTCTTGGTGAGTGTTCGAAAACCTTTTAAAGCAACATTGAGTCCATTTCCAGCACCAATATCAATTTCCATCCATGCTTTCGGTGAAATTAATCGTTTTGCGGAAACATTCACCGTTCCTGAACCATTTCCATTATGTACATTAAGTTGACCATACATTATTAAAGTATCCTTTGTCGTAAGTGGAGCTTCAATGGATTGTGTGAATGACATTCCACTGACGTAAACTGACGAAAATAAATTTCCACTGTAATTAATTAATTTTAATTAATTATAATTAAAATTTAATTAAAATTCCGTATATATGACAAGGAAAAAAAATAAAATAGTCATCGGACCTGCTGTAACTGTCATCATATGAACTAAAAACATCGCTGGCATTAATATTGACAGTGACACTGCCCCTTGGACTTGTTCGTTGCTGTAGACGATTTTCTTCCTGCAATCTTGCCAAACGTTCATATTCTTCGCGTATCTCTTGGGGTGTTTTTGTACGTTGTACTATTTCCCATCCCTCGGTCTCCAATCCCTTGATTCCCAATGAATCGTAAATTGCCCGTTTGTGAGGATCACTCAAAACTGTTTCAAAAAGTTTTTTTTTATTCGTACATGCAAAAATGATTGAAATCTAAATGATGTGTTCTAAAATAGTTATTATAGTGGGAGTAACATACTCACCTTGATGAGCTTTTCTTGTATGATTAAATAAAATTTCCGCCTCTTTCTTATTATTAGAATTCGGATGTTTATCAGGATGGTACAATTTACTGAGTCTACGATAAGCACTGTTGATTTCATCCTGACCAGCCTGTTTTTTGACAAGGTTTTTTATTTAATGACAGTCGTATCAAATATTTTGTAAACAATTTTACAGGAATTTAATAAATAATAAAAAAAATTTCTACAAAATTAAGCAAACGAAAAAAATCAATAAAACTAATACGTATATAAAATTGTCAGGTGACAGTAATTTAGTTATTGATAATAGATTAGAAAATAGGGGAAATATTTATAGAAAATCGAGGAAATATTATTTAAATATGATAAAAGGTGGATTTTTTCATTTATGTCCACCGGTTTCTAAGTATTATATATTATAATTCAAAAAGAGAGGTTACGTGATATTCAATACAATTTAATGCGAGACAAGAATATAGATGTCACGTGGAGGAGTCGAAAATTTTCGTAGAAAAATACGACAAATATATAATAATTAATTTTTCTCACATTTCTCGGAATATTCAAAAATGAATAGTAATCATCTTCGATCACGTTGTCTTGTTCACTTTCGTCTTCCATTATAATTTGAAAAATTTATACAAGTTTCGCAAAAAGAACACACTATTTAATCAGCCTGTTTTTTTCTTTTATTTTTCTTAATGTTGTCCTATATTTGGAATGTGTGATACACTTTTTGATTAGAATTGGTTAATTACGAATTGAATAAGGCCCTGATCTTTGATCACTAGACTCCCTGGATGATCTCGTCGTGTTCCTGGCCTGCTAAATCCAGCTGCAGGAAGCGCAGGTTTACCGAGAATTTTTCTATTTCACTCGGCGCGGTTAACATTACCAACAATTTTGCGCCATTATAATAATTTCTCACCGATAGATGTCGACTCTGTTCCGTTTCAATCTAACCTAACCTGTGAGAGAAAAGGCGCGATCACATGATCAAATCGATGTGTAGTAACGCGGTTGGAACCGTTGGAACTTTTGTTGTGTTTTTGATATTTAATTTGTATATTTGTTACAAGAACCATAGGGCAAGTTTTAATTTAACAGTAAATAGTCTTTGATTCTCCGTATTTAGCAGTCTTTTCAAGTTACTTTGATTTCTTTGATTGATTTTTGATTTGATAAAAAAAATCAGATATAGACAAAAAATGACGCGCACAAGGCAAGCAAACTATTTTCCTAAACGAGTGTTTCAACAAATTGCGCATAAAAGTTACAGGAGGCGACGTATAAAGTACAAAAATGGTAGAAAAACGGGTAAGAATATTAAAATTACAGTTTATAATTTATAACATTTGTAATGACAATTGGATATCAACGGGGGTGACCATAACCTATAAAAATCGTTGTTTTTGTATTTGTACTCAAAAGATGGACATTAATTTGCAATTTTTTTACGATTTTCTTTCTATATTTAGCTCAAGCTTTATTGGAGAAAATGAAAGAACAATAAATTTGTTTATTTTCGACAATTTTTGTTCGGGTATTCCCCGAAAAATAGCTAAACTCCTTAAGTATGCAACGTGCGAAACGAAATACTCGGATGCCATACGGGTTGCATAATTGTAGGCGACATTTTTTTACTTTTAAATTAAAAATATTAATTCAAATAATATTAGTTATATTTGAATTAATATTATTTTTATTAATATTTAATTATTTAGTTTTAATTCTATTCACAAGTGATAATATCTGCAATATAATATAATAATACAATAATTTATTTTAAATTTCTTTAGAAAGGGAAAGAATTGTATAAATACACAAATAGTAATATTATACATTGAATGGTTGTTCAACGTAAATATTTACGTTTTAAGAACCAATGCATAAAGCCATCGTTCATGAGTAATAGAGAGATTTTATACATATATGAGACGGGTCATGGTTTAATATTGTCGCTTCGAACCCTAATTTATGAATCTTTTCACACGAATTTCACCATGGAAATGTATTTTTACACAGAAACGCACATATTTTTTTTTCTAGATAATTTTTTATAGATACAAAATAACGTTATCTTGAATAAAGAAAAATAATTTCTTTAAATTTTTAATTTGAAAAATAATTTTTTTTTTATTATTAATATTAGGAAATAATTTTTCTTTGATTTGAAAAATAATTTCATTCCATCTAATGAGTTTTTTCTTTGAATCATTGAAAATTTGTTCTTTCTTTAAATTAGTAATTCGGTCGCATTTAAGAATTTAAGAAAAATTTTCATTTTGAAAAATAAGAAATAATTTTTTTGGGGTATTTTTGTGCTAATTTATGTGAATAAAAAAAAAGAGAAAAAAAAGTTTCCCTGTAGGAACGTGAGTCGTGTATATATGGGACGTGACCGCTTGGTAATAATCGTTCGTGTCTCGCTTGGCCGCGACAAACGAACGATCATAAAATGGTAATAAAAAACGAAGAAATAAATAAAAAAATACAAAAAAAAAACTACGGCCCAAGTCAAAGGTATAGAAACTAAAGTCAGGAAGAGAAGGCCCTTGTTCAAACCACAAGATTGCTTTGACATTCCTCAATCATAACAGGGTATCTTGTTTCCTTATGGCGTTAATAAACCACTTACACTGAAAAATGTCTATTTGCAAATAATGTTCAACTTTTTTTTTTCTTTTATTATTATACGAATATACACGTAATTAGTTACACCTATTTACTGCCTGTTTGGAAAAAGAGGTGTTGAAATACCTAAAAATTGAGGAAAATAAAACATTTTTTAATGAGCGACTCGTTTTAAAAAGCGTTTCAAACATTGTGATTTTTTTTTCATTTTTGGGAATATTAATTAATGAAAATAAATTTTAAAAAAATAACAAATTTTTTTATTAATTAATGAAAATTAATAAAATGTTTCATTAACAATTTTATTAATTTAGAAAAATTAAGAAAATGTTTTCCAAATCAATAAATTAGAGAATTTTACTAAAATTTACTTTTTTTTAAATTAGAGAATTTTACTAAAATTTACTTTTTTTTAAATTAGAGAATTTTACTAAAATTTACTTTTTTTTAAATTAGAGAATTTTACTAATATTTACTTATTTGGAAATAGTGAATTTGACTAAAATTTACTTATTTTTTGGAAATAGTAAAATTTACACCGGGAAATAGTAAAAATTGATTAATTAATTATTAATTTATTAAAAATGAATATTGATTGGATAATGAAACGTTTTTTTTTCAATTATAGTGATAATAAATTTTATAGTTGGGGGGAAAAGGAGCCGCATAATCTATCCGTGGTGTGAGCATCAACAATAATGTTTAAACGATAAAAAGAGAAACAATTGAACAATCGAACAGGTATATGTTGGCAAACATGGTCATTGTGCTTTTCTAACAATACCTTGTTATATTAGTAACACAACAGTTCGTTCACTCATGTATTACCATTTTATACTATATATTACTGAAAAATATCCGGTCTGGCGAAATGACGGTATAATTCCTCTTTTTTTTATTTCCTACGCCGATATATTGTTTTTTTTTCTTAGAAAAAAAATTCCTACATGTTCGTAATCGCTCAATTTTTTTCTAATCAATTCAGAAATTTTTCAAATACTCTTTCAAATTAGTACTATAAGTAAGTAGCATTTAAAAAAAAAATTAATTCCTTCTATTTTTGAATAATATACATATAAAAAATAAAATTGAATTAAGAGTTCACATTTGGGAATAATGTAAATTATTTAAGTGATATGAAAAAAATATTTATCCATTTGGTTGACATTGTTGATAAGACTCAACAAATAAATGTGTATAAATTTAGAAACATTGAATAATTATTATCATACAATTATTATAAATATTATGCAGTATATTTAAACAAATTTTCATCTAATGTTTCAAAAGATGTTCAGTTTTTATTTATTTTTATTTAAATCAAATAAAATATAAGCAAATTGAATCAATAATTTCTGTTTTTGAATCAAAATAATAATTAATAAATAATTGACTCAAAAAAAGTTTTTTTGGTAAATATAAATTTTTGATTTATTAATTTTTTTATTGTCAAATAGATATATACTTGAAGCAAATAATTTTTATTTAAATCAAATAAATCGGAATTGAATCAATTATTTCTGTATTTGAATCAAATATTATTTGACAGAAATAAAATTGATTTAAATAAATATTATTTGACTTAAAATAAAATTTATTTAAATAAATATTATTTGACATAAAATAAAATTTATTTGACAATGTTAATTAATAATTTAATAATTAATTATAACAATTTTTTCTTTCCAAATTGCAAGATTTTTCTTGTTTAAAACAAAAAAAAAAAAAAATTGAATGTACGTTTATATATTTATATCATCGTTGTCCGACAATCGAGTTGAGAAACCCTTGTTGGGCTGGTACAAACATTTCCCAGTCAATATTCCCGCTTGTGACGTTCACCAATGAGCAGTGTGCTTACAAAACGCCAAGCCGCCCCAACATGGAGACCATTTCCGTTCCCCACTTTACAATCGAAACAAATATCGCATCAAAGTTGCGGCCTTCTCCGCATTTGTGGTTATTGGCTTATATATTAAAGCCTTTATTTCAAGTGTTTTATCAATTTTATTTTTCATCTTAAAAAAATTTATCAAAAAATATTTCAAATAACAATATCTTATATTGAGCGGAAAAACAAAGTACCCAAGTTGCACAGGCGCAATATTGTATAGAAATGTTGCGTTCATATTGCACAGTGCAAAATTGGGAACTTAAGGTATTATTTTTGCATACATATATTTTGAAAAATACATGAAAACAATCAGTATTTTTATCAAATAAATCATAATTCTACATAATTACATTGAAGAAAAAATTTATTTGATTTAAATAATGAATTAATTGACTATCAAATAAATATTTATTTATTTTATTTGAATCAGTTAAATGGTATTTGATTCAAATGCAGAAATCATTGATTTAATTACAGTTTGGTTAATAAAATAATAATAAAATAATAAAATAAATAAAATCTATTTGGTTCAAGTAAATATTTATTTTATAATATAGATAATTAATCGGTTATGTATTTAAATCAAATTAATTTTCTATTCATTGTATAATATTGTAAATAAGTCTGACGCAAAACTTACTTAAACTACTTGCAAAAGAAATTGCATTTTTGTGCCAATTGAAATTAATTTTAAAAAAAAAACAAGTGCGAGTTGCACTCACACTGAGATGGCGGGTTCCGTACACCAATATTAATTGGTATACTACGTTTTATTTTTTAGGCTTTCTTTTTTATTCAAATTTTACCATTGCACATCAAATAATGCAAAATTTATAAAAAGAATTAAAAAAAAAAATAATTTTTCAATTTTTTTTAATTATACCTATGTTTTGTGCTGTTAGTGTAAAAATGTATTAGTATAACAAAATTTAGCATTTCAGGTCAAATAATTTGGAGTTTAGGGAAAAAAAAATTTTTTTTTCAAAAATTTACAAAAAAATAAAAAGAATTTTTTTTTTATTTTTCAAAAACTTTAACTATGTTTTCTGTAATCAGCCAGTAAAAATACAATAGTATACCAATTTTCAGCTATCTAGGTCAAATAATATAGAACTTAGAGGAAAATAACGTTTTTTCAAAAAAATTTTAGTTTTTCCTTGACAAC
>JUFY01023003.1:0-19154 GCA_001855655.1 Leptopilina clavipes | reverse complement strand
AGATTCATTAGAGAATGAATCCTGCCATCCGAACAATTATCTAGTATAGGAGAAGAATAATCCTGTTTCCGATTATTCTTTTAGCTAGAATTTGTGGGATAAAGGTAATTTTTTCTTGTTTGTTTTCTTTTCTACGTGGGCACAATTTATCTTAATTAAAGTAAAGATTTATAAGGGAATAATATAATGAAAGAATATTTAGAATAGGGAATAGGAAAAACTTGACCCTCTAGAAATTTTTGTTAGGTAAAATCACGTACGTCGAAAATATTTAAATTACTTTCGTTTATTTTGTAGAATTCCTGTCGAATCAATTTTGCACCTTGCTTAGTTTAACGGAAACGAGAGAGTGAAAACCTCAAGTAAAAGACCTTACTATTTATTTTATTTATAAAGTCGACTCATTCAGAAAGAAAATTAATTATTGTCAACGTAAATCAACTGTATCATAAGAAAAGATCGTTGCTAAATTTTAAACAATTGATTTTAAAAAATATTGTTATTAAAGATTTTGTTTCTTACTTATTATATATTTTTGTTTTTACAATAATTTTCTTCGAACGATAGATAATTGTTTATCTACTCTATTAAAAGAAAATAAGAGAATAAAAGCTGAATTACCGAACAATTATTGGAACAAATCCCTCTAATTTGGTTACAAAGCGACCAATTTTCTACAAATAATTTAAAATAGATTATATAATAACTATATTCAGAAAAAGAAAAGAAATAAAATTATAAGAAGACTATTCCTTAGTTATAACCATATTTATAAATACGATTTTATCAGTTGATATAGTTTGGCGCGTGTCTCATTGTAAAAGACCTTTTGTCACAGGGCAAAAATTAAATATAAAGTACGAAATTAAATTCTTATTTAAATCCCCGGTGCGGGAGTTAATAAATGCTTCAATATATTGACTCTTATTTAAATGTGGATGAAGCATATTCGAAATTAATTGGAATACATTTTATTTAAAATAGAATAAAAGACAAACAAGTGTATAAAATGTGACCATTTTGTGGGGTCCATTTACTTTTTTCAGGTAAATTGAATTGACAGAAAAAGTGCACGCTATTCACAATTGTAAGCACAGCAAGGGAACAAATGAAATCAGTGGTGTACAATATTTTCGGGCAACTGTACGTAAACTTTGTCCCTCTAGGGTGTAGTTTAGTGGAGTAAACTTGGCTTTTTTCGCCACTAAATATATTTTTCTTTTGAATGGAAGGGGTTTGCAAGTCCGGATATCGTTCGTTTTGGCGTTCGGCCAGATCTTTCCCTTGTGGTAATTTACGTTACTCACGCTTTCGCTGGCGAGAGAGTCAACTTTTGGTAATTTTCACGGGAAAGCTTGGTCTCTCGTTATATTACTGGTCCCTTATAAAGTGTCACGATCTGCAGTGCCAGCGACCATCGAAGAATCGATTTCGGAACACACGAATACATCACTTTCAAATCGTGGAAAAAAAAAATGATTTAAAGATTTATTTTAATTTATCTATTGTCACGTCTTAGAAGGAGATCAGTTATATTATTTTAATATTATTTGCCTAATTTATTTACGAAACATGAAAAATTATTTTTTATAAAGATTTATTGAACAATAGCGGTTGTCCGCTACAAAAATTTTTTAGTTAAAAAAACCATTTTATACTAAATGTGTATTTTATTTTAAGAAAGTGAGGATTGTGAGTGTTGGCATAGTTGGTAGAACGATTATGTTCCTTCGTCAACATTATAAAGGGAAAATCAAGTTTATGTTAGTTGTAAGTAGAATGTAATAGCGTTAAAACAAAGAAGCTCACCGAGTTGATGTAGTTTATAAGGGAGAGTCCTCCGTCCCATGGATGCTCGAGCTCACATGAGAGATTTGCTGGTCTGAGAGCATGAGACTGTTCGAGTGTTCTCAAACCCACAGCAAACACCTGCACACTGTCATACATCAACGCTGGCTCGGCCTGTATTGGCAAATCAAAAATAGTTCAGTAACATTATACAACTACTACAATGGTATATTTGTACTAACACAGATTAAATATTTATTCTTCTTCCTATTTAAAATTTATCTACAAAGTCACGCCATGGTGAAAGTGTTAAGGGGCTATTGAGAAATCGGTGTTCCACCTTATAATCTGTATCCTTAAGTGGTAACAAAAGCAAATCGAGAGTCTATCGAAGATACATGTATCTCATTTTCATTGCAATAGGCGATCATAATGTCAACGTGTAAGATTAGGCAGATAATGAATCTTATTCCACCTAAGCTTTATTTTATTTAATTTAGAAAATAATTAATTCATTTTTAATGAATTAATAATTAATTATTTAGTTAATTTTTCAAATATAAAATATAAGAAAATTAAATTCTAATATAAATCCCCGGGTGCAAGAGATAATAAATACTTCGTAGAATAACACTTTTATATATCTCTTGGCTTAACTAAAACTTTTTAAGAAGATAATGGTACTTTCAACGTGGTGGAGAATCCTAAAAGTAACTTTCCATTCATCGAGTACTTTCTTTTGCGGGGAATACTTTTGCAAATCTTTTTTAATCCGAAAAATACATTCATAGTATCCAGTAGTGTGGTCCATTCGTGACTCATTTCTCCACTTGACGACAAGGGAGAACCGGTGACTCTGGGAGGATATTTGCTTTCATGCATAAAGTTAAGCAAAACCATTTTCCTTTCCATTTTCCTTGAATTTCCACTTTCTTAGACAGCAACGAAATGGTAAATGTATGTATAGAAAATATATGTATACGTTTCTTAGTTTGTCTTTTGTTACCAGTATGTATACGCAAAATCCATTTATTCCTTCAATTCAATCTAGCTACTGTATTCCTATTTTTCAATTTTCTGATCAATATTTTAAATTTAAAAAAGATTTAATCCCCAGGAGAATTAAAAAACCAATTATTGACAATGATCGAAGAAAAAATCTCTCACACGATTAATCTTATCGAAGAGGGTCAACAAATTGTCAATATTTTACCATTCACAGGTTTATAGCTCCAACTTAGCTTAGGACTCTAATTCAGAATTTCGTAACGGTGAAACTCAGACAACTTTAATGTTGACTTGTTGGAAGTAAATAAATATTTATTCACTAAAGGACACCAAACCCTCTGGAATGACATCCAGGGGTGAACCCCAATTGGTTTTTGGCCTGTAATATGACTCCTCCGATATTTCGTAAGGGATGGCTTGTGTAATGCTAGGTAATGATATATCGGATGAGCTAACTAAAACAGGAGTCAGAGAACAATTATTTATTGGGCCCGAACCTTTAATTGATCTCTGATAAATCCTTAGCCCAGAAGTTCTTCTTCTACATCATTGAAGAATAATTGTTTAAATCCTCTAATATTTTTGGATTAAAAAACATTAAGCAAAATTTTTTAAATTGTTACGTCGTATAAGATTAATTGCTTAAAATCCTATCCCTGCACAAATATAAAACATGCATGCATTTATATTTGTGTCTTGTTTCTATTCGAGTTGAATAAAAATACCATTTTAAAAATTCCATTAAAATGTTTACATTTTATCATCAGAATGCTCAACTTGAAATGATTAAAAAACCATAAAAAATACTTTTTTATTATTCGACATCAATAGTACAAGAGAAATCTTTTTTTTTTTGATGGAAAAGTTTATTAAAACATTCAGCAACATGACATTTCGTTTATTCCATTCCCTTCATCTGCCACAATCTGTCTTTTACCTGCCAACTTATTTAAATTGAGCAAATGCTCTTTTACAAACAATTTTCTCTGCACCCAGTTAAATTCTATGTCATTATTGAATCTCATCTTTCCGGGATGTAAAATATTATTTTTGTAATTTACAGGATTAAAGTTTATTTAATTCACTAGTAGTACTTTAATCTCTATTTGCTTTTTATTTGTACATATAGAGAAAAAATAAATAGCATTATGTTTAAGTCATTTTTTTCAAAAGCTTAGGTTGAAGTTTGATGCTTTACTCAACGTATGTTTACTCATTTAAATATTAACTCGTCAAGTAGAGGTGTGCATACATTAGAACTGATTATACGTGTTGCTATGGTTTAATATCAGAGTTCAGATACGAGTTTACAGAGAAACGACAGAATTTCTGGGTGCGTGTACATATTTACTTAGACAAACATGGCAAAGGATTGGAAACTTTGGTTGGTCGCTGAAATACGTTTCCCCTAAGCGAATTTTGCAGCAGTGCCTCGCCTCGAAGCAAAAAGGATCACGAGTATAGTCGTGTAATTATACAGTTAGTGATGTATTAATTACTGTACTTAGATTACTCTTACGTTTGTAAATGGAAGTTGAAAACAATATTATATCATATGTACTGTATTGTAAACAGATGTCAGGAAGTCAAAAAACAGTTTGGTTATGATAACGAAAAAAGTGAAGACTGTAGAGTAACAAATTAGATAACGGCTGGGCTTTTCACGAAAGGACATCCAAAAAGCAAGAATGGAATCATCGAATTCGAGGTCACGGTCCTATGTGAGCAGGTCGGAAACGGGAAATCTTACCATCAGTTCTAAGAGTGATTCTCAAGTGCGTACGGATTGTGGGGGCGCACAATTTCTTGCAGTTCCACGAGTTATCATGGAAAGGTTAGATCCACAGATAATCGTGAAAAAATGAATCTATTTGTCATTTTTTCATCAGCATACATCAGCATAGTATTTTAAGCAATTAATCTTTTACGACGTAACAATTTAAAAAATTTTGCATAATGTTTTTTAATCCAAAAATGTTTGAGCAGTTTAAATAATTCTTTATTAACGATATAGAAAAAGAATTCCAGGGCTAAGGATTTGTCAGTGACACCAATTAAAGTTTCGGGCCCAATAAATTTTTCCCTGGCTCTTGTTTTAGTTAGTTCAACCAATAAATCAATACCTAGGATTACACTGGAAGACATAAGGATCAGTTGAATATGAACGAAGAATTAGCAATCTTAGCTGCCTAGATAAATTTCTTCAATCTCACTGACGAATTCTTTTATAGAATTATATCTAACTTGATAGTATAAATTTTTTTAAAAATTATATTGAATAAAAGACTTTAAATTCGAAATTGATAAAACAGTATTACGTGTCAAAGGAGCGTTTATTTACAGAGTATAAAGGTACATCCTCAACAGGTGCTTGCTTGGCATGTTGCGAAACTTGAGTTGGCCTTTATTAAGCAAAACGAGAGGAATAAAGTAACCAGAAATCCCTCTGAGAAGCAAAATAGTTCTTGTAGTGGTGAATTCTCGTCCGTTATCAAAAGTTGATTCAAGCGTGTTCTTAATTAGTCAAATTCCAAAGTTCTAAAGTTCACCGGGCCGTTGGTTGTTTCTAGCATGAGAGATACGAATTGCAGTTTAGCTTTCGTAGAACCTGACTTTATTTCGATTAATCATTACAATGAGCTCCTTCCTGGACTAGTTGTGAGAATTCTATTTGACTAACTTACTGTACATGTCTGCAATTCATTTTACTTATAATCGAGGAAAAACACTTATGAATAATTTTTTATAAATTTTTTAAAGCTGATGAAAAAAATCTCATTGTTTAAAAAACCTCAACAAGATATATCCAAATCGATCAATAACTTTTACCTTGTCGTGGTGGTGGGGCTTTTCACTAAAGGACATCCAAACATCAAAAAAAGAATCAAAGAATTCAGAGACAGTCTTAGGACTGGTGCTCAAGGTGCACAATTTTTTGTAGTGCCACGGGTCATCGTGGAAAGGTTAGATCCACAGATCATCGTGGAAGGAGACAGAAGTAGGAGAGGAAGCGCTCCGAGTATTCTAAGTGTGAGCAGCGGAAAAAGTTTAATTCCGTCTGACTTAGACAATGAGGTAATAAACCCCGACAACCCAAACTACGCTCAATTGAGAAAAGAATCTGGGACATAACATCGAGTAATTTTTTTCGCAATAGTTTTTTCCTCGCAGATATTGAGAACCGAGTAAATTATAAAGCCTTCTGGTTAGACAGATTTTATTAAATTTTCTCACGTTCAAGATGGATTGACATATCTGGAAACAGACAACTTCATTTTCCTTTTCGTACAAGCATCTCCATTTTTCCTTCGCTCTTATGGCATGTAGATCAAACTATATTAGCATTTAAAACGAAATGCAACTACTCGGAGGGTGCGAATTGCGTCTTGGAAGAAGTTTTATTAACAATTCTTGGCTTACTGCAAACTTCGATGTCTTAACTCACATTCAATTCGTAGGATTTATAAAAAAGTATTTAATGCTTTAGTTACCAATGATAATCTAAAGCAACCAGTGAACATTTGCACTGTTTACCTCAATATTTTACATAATATTTCAATTAACTTCATTTTTCCATTATCTAAATGTCACCTAAAACCGTATTCATTGGATGAGGTAACAGATTCTGGTTAAATTAGAAATTCAGGCGTATCTCATTGTCTGTAGAAGAGACGCTTCTGACTGTCACATAGATTTGTTACTCACTTAATGAAGTCAAAATGTTTGATATATTAGGAAAACAATTTCAGAATTGCTCCCTGGTTTTGTCTCTAAGCTTTCCTATCGAAATAATAGTTGTGCTTGAACTATTTTAAAAATTTGAACTAAAACTATAAATGTACAATTTAGGAATATATTTCCACGAAGATAGTTTCGAATAAAAACACAAGATTTTTTTTAGTGTACCTCTATAATGCACATTTTACGCATCGAGATGAGTGACCTCTGACATAAACCTTATCTTGGGGGAAAAAGCCTTATTATCGAGGGCTCTTTCTCTGGGGTAAAATCTCATGCATAAACATAGAAGGAAATATTCTGGCAAAAATTATTCATAGAAGTGGCTTTGTTTTTTCAACTAAGTGATATTTTATTATAGCAACATAATATGAATATATAATCAATAAAACAATTGTACGTAGTGTATTGTTCAAAATAAATTTTATGAGAAGGTAATATTTTCATTTTAGTGACTTCATAAAATTCTTACAAACTTTTTATAAGTCGGGGGTTAGTATTTCCATTTTAAAAAAGTATTAACATGGTAATTTGAAATTAATTCGACTTCTGTAATATAAATGTTAATGCAACCTACTTTTATTAAATTTTCAAGTTTTCAGTTGACATAATTTTCAGAGAAATTATTGATTCTTTTTATTCTTAATTCCCACGTATTTAAATACAGTATTTCTTTTTTTCTGTAGTCGGAAGTGGAAAATCTGCAAATTTCAGATACCTGGATTTCGTTTTCCTCAGTAAGGCAATCCAGTAATAATGACAATAACATAATCAAAATATTATTAATAATAATAATAATTTAAATAGTTATTCGTATTTTCCTGTTTTCCACTTTTTCTCATAAAGTAGTAAAAAAATTTTTTATGTTACTATAACTTTTTAGTGCACTGCTAAAGGTTTATTTTAGTATCTCTATCGTTTCAGCATAAACTTCCCTAAATACCAATCTCTTTCAGATGACCAAACTTTTATGACATTATAGCATCTGGATGACAAGGAAGTAAATATTTCACCGACCACTCATACGTGTCTGCTTATCCTGTTTACTATCCGATAAACCTATCCAAACCTCAAAAGCTCTAAGAAAAGTTTGTAGTGGAAAGAAATGGGAATTTACTTTCATCTATATTTGAAATGATCTTCACGAAAAACGATTGACATGCGAGAAGGTAACTAGTTTTTTTGAAGATTGTATTCACTGCAGAAAGTTCGACTAACGTTTCTACAGATTAAATAGATATGGTATTTAAAATTACGAGCACTTCTAGAAATTGTGTAAATTGATAATAATTATAATATTGGTTTATAATTAATTCGATCCTTAGAAGATGATAAATAACAGAAAAATAATTTATGTCGCAGTGTTACTAAATGAATAACAGTCGAATAAAGTTCTTTATTTTTATTCTACTCTCCATTATCCTCTTTTATCCAAAGGGAAGATGAGTGGCAATTAAAAAGCAAAAATTATTTACTCTCGCAGCATCCAAACAGTTGGGTTCCGGATCTCATGCGCTGCTTTTCTTAAAAGTATTAATTAAAGTTTAATTCTTTCTGTACTATGGACATAAATTTTAAACGTTTCCTAAAGATATTTTTATGTACAGTTGGAAGTCTTGCTTGTGAGAGATTTTTTTTTTCTGAAATCTCGCAACAAAAAGGAGCATGCTTCAGTTGAAGTAGTACTTGGCCTGTCGAGGATCATGACGATTCCCTTACTACTTTTAGTGCCAAGAGAGAAAGAAAAAATAAGACCCATATTAGAGTGAGAGATATAGCCTGATTTATGGCGCAAACAGCAGAGGTTATCCACCGTGCTTGGGTAAATTCAGTGATTCATTGGCTAGTCTACCAGTGGCTTGCAAAATCCTTGCACATTCAGGATTTTCATCCAGAATGTGCATCCGTCTCTGCTTCATCTCTTTGAAAAACTCCTCTAATTATCTGCCTTAACTGCGCACCTAAGAGCCCAAAAGGGAAAATCAACTGCATCTTTAATGAATTGAGTTGCGGATATTAAAAGAAAACTTTATTTAAATTTCTTTTGGAAAAATTCTGTAAATACTATTATTTTAATAATGATTCCGCTTGAGTTTCGTATTCAGTGAGAGTGATATTGAGTTTGGTAGGCATCAAAATTGTTTGTATAAATATTGATTTTTTGGGTTAAGTTATAATCATTGGAATTATGGATTTGAAAAACGAGAAGAAATTTATTTAATATCTAGAAAAATTTAAATATAGAGATTGAAAAGAAAGAATGGAAATTCAAAGAAAAGGTACCTACCAGCATTTAAAGAAGGAAGAAGCAGAATAAAAAACAGGAAGTCAAAGAGAGTAAAAGAGAAGAAAAAGAGGTTGAGTAATCAGTATGCAACTGGGGTTTTCCATGCTGGGTGTAACAAGGTCTGTCGTATATTTCTTTTTTCTTTTCAACCTTCCTTCCCGCTATCTTCTCACATTTTCCCCTATTCTGTCTATTCGCATCTAACCAACATTTCATTTTTGCCTAACATTTTCCATTTTCTTCTTCATAAACCCTCGTTTTGATTGCATTTAATTTTTTTCTAATTTTGGTTACTTTCTTAATTGATTGTTACGTTGTTCATCATCATTTGCCTCTAATTCCAAATGCAAAATTCATTTCTGAAATATATTGCAAAAATTTACGTCCACTATTCATTGGAATCTCCCAAGGTGACAGTGAGTAGAAGAGTCGAATCAGAAAACTAAAAAACAGTCAGGTTCTAATCCTTGAGGATTAGAAATGAATGGGGGAAAAATACAGATATTGTAACATATTTTTCATATCATGTTCCATAGTTGGCAGAGTTACCTGCACTTCTCATGGAAGACTGACCCTGTTTTTCATTCACATACAAGAGGAAGAGCAAGTGACATGTAGGAGGGCAAACTTTTTCTACCATCCTTCTCTCTGTTACTTCCGTTTCCGCTTGTCTGTGACGTTGATTGTGACTGAGCTTTTTCTACGCTCTTTCGCAGCTAACTTCGACGTTTAATACAACAGGGCAATTGGAGGGTGAGCTTTAGAGTGAGGATTTGAAAAGGAACCAAAAAAAAAGAGAAAGTTCCGAGTTTTCCTTCATTCCAGAATAAAAAATGCTGATGATGCATTTATTTAAAATCCGCTCTTACGGCGCATATTTTTTTCCAGTCATTAATCATCTATTTATATGTAAATATGAATGTTTGGGAGAATAATTACAAGAGAGCTGTAAATGAATGTCGCATACCTATTGAATTCTTACAATTCGAGCCAGGGGGTGAAATAATTTTTTCATCAAAGTGAAAATCCTATTGCAATTGTAGTGGAGGAATTTAATAATTATTTCTCGAGAGTTAGTTTTTGCAAGTTGATCAAGTAATCACAAAATGATAATTATTCCCCGACTAAAAAAATGATCGATTAAAATGAATTCAATTCATTAGCAAAATGTATAAATATTTAATTGAAAAATGAGATAAGGCTTTTCCTAAATAATCGTGACAATTTGATGAAAGCATTGGATGATACGTTCAGACATGCAGAAAATATTGTTCCCTTCTAGGTAATTATTTTCTCGTGGAAGAATGACCTCGTTGACACTGTTTTCCAGTATTGGGGCTCCATTTATCACCGAATGAATATAAACGAAAGCGAGGAACGACTGCTAAAATAAGCTGTGAATTACCGTCAATTGGTACAAAAATTATCAAAAGAAACACAATATGTCCCTTCCTTCTTTCTTACTATTTCTACTCATCCATTTAATATTTTTATTTTCATTTCAACATATTAGAATTGTCAATTTTGTGAATTCACTTCATAGAAAATTTTACGGTTGATAAAGTCCACGCCAATTACCATGAAGATTCTTCCTCTTTCAGAATGGTAATTAAGGGCATTGGTGCGAAAGATTACTCCCAGGCGTTAGTCACTTTTGCACCTAATATTTACTTTGCCTTGCGACATATCATATTAGTTGTACAATTAGAAAATTAATTTCCTTGTAGAATTAATTAAGTTTACTGAAGTTTTACTCATTACTTTAATTTATTTCCATCAGCTTAGTTTTGTAACTGTAAACTTCCATTTTCTGGAAATTATTCAAACTTCAAATATAAGCTAAGGTTTCTTGAGGGAGAATATTATTGTTTTATAAAATGTTTAGTTAGGGGCGAAGATCCTCTCCTAAATCAAGATTGTAAGAAATCTACTGATCTTGAGAATATAATCAATCAGAGTTGGGAATTATTAGGTATTTAATGATCGTTCATGGATAAATTTTTTTTCTGTTCCTTAGAACAAAGTAGGAGAGTAATTAATTCATTGTTACGAATAACTTTCTTCTAGCTAGTGTCGTTTTTCTTTGTAGTTCTATCTTCTTTGCGACTAGTTTATCTCGCTCCGGTAGACACTCCATGAATTGTAAATCACTTGATCTCTTAACTTTTTTAATGCCTTTTCTCGCCAAGGTAAAAGCAAATAAAAGATTTTTTATTGTGACTTTAAAAAACGTATTCCTTTTTCCAATGGTAAAAATTGTCATCATCGAAAAAATTTGATAAACAAATAAATATTTAATTCATAATAATACTTTCAATCCTTGATTGAGTAAATTATCACAATGTTTGGATTTTTTTCTAAAAGTGTTATCGTAATTCAATCAAAACAAAAATAAAACTGACCTGAATTATTCGGGACTTATTTAGTATCGTGTTTCCAGCTGGTTGAAAGCGTTCCATGTCCTTAAGAATTCCTCGTACAACATTGTCGTCCGCATCGACCAGTCGGAAGGCAGTGATGTTCACAAAATTGTGTTTGAAATCTTCCAGATCAAAATTCTCGATATCCTGAAAGAATTGACTATATTGAATAAATTAATTTTAATTATTTAACTTCAATAAATTTAACGCTATAGATCACACGCTATAGATTATCAAATAAAGAATATTAATTACTCACAAAAGTTGTGAAGAGATAATGATATTTAAAATCATTCATTTGTAGTTGCAGAACCTGGAAATGATAATAATAATGCAATTATTTGTTTCAATTCCAAAAAACTAAACCTACCATTTTTAGAAAAAGATGCATATTTTCGGATTTTGTATCAACAATGAGATTTCTGATTTCCTTGCTTTTTGCCTCAGTTAAAATTTGTTTGTATGTTCCTGGATCGCCTTGCCTCATGTAAATTTCGATATCCTTTAATTTTGGAGATCTTGCAAGTTCTCGGAGTTTAATTAAACCTGAAAATCAAATAAACATTCTTTCTACTTCTATTCAAACTCAAAGATAAATTTCTAACTTCTTGCTTACGTAAATCTCACTTAAAGCCAATTACGTGTTCAAACTTAGTTCTTTATTTCGTTTATCCCTCTCAATTCTTTTTTTTACGTACATATGTCTCAAGTAAAAATGTCTCCTAGAGAAATTTGCCATGATGAAAATTTATGACCAACAAAAAATAATTACTTCACGTATTGAATTCTCTTCTATCGATTGAAACCTCATCCACAATCAACTTTCCATCAGGTCGCGGGTGTTGAAAACGCTTTTCGAGAGTAATTCCCTAACGATTGATGTTAGACGGCAATTTTTTCTAGACTCAATAATTTTAGAAAGAGAGATAATTATGCCACAGAATACTTGGGAATTTACAATTGAAGTTTCAACAATTCTAAATCTTTGGATTTTGAATTCGTGGGAATTATTTCAATTATCTTTGCGGTTTCCCTTCTTTAGTGAAATTATTTTTCTCCATTTTTTTCCCAATTGGGCAGAACTTTGACGACTAATCGAAGTTAAAATCGAATTTCTTTAAGCAAATTTTCACTACTGCATTAATTTAAAAATAAATAAATTATTACAACAATTGGAGAATAAAAAAATGATGAAAAATTGAATACTATTATTTGTCATGAAAAGTTTTCTCAACATTTGGCACTATTGTATTTGCAAACTCGACTTTTCTCGTGAGAATGTTACTCCCTCGAGATGGATCTTCCAGAAGAAAGAAAAGAGGAATATATGAGAGGAATTTCTATTTTATGATCGCATCAAAAGATGTTATGGGAACAAGTCTGGATGATCTTTGCTCATTTTTCCTTCGTCGAGCATCTTATCGTGTGACCGGACGCTTAAATGGGCGGAAACCCGTGAATCGCGTCGACCCTATGAAATCAATACTTCTAGCGCCTAAGTAATCAAGGTATCATCTCAACTTGTGGGTCTTCATGAGGTTCGTTCCTGCTCGTTCCCTCTTTACTTGAGAGAGATTTATCTCTGATCTTAAATTCAAAACGATAAAATGTCAGAAAACAATAATATACACAATTACTAACGACTAAAGTTACTTCAACTACTTAGCCAACTAAAGTTGGCTAATCACCAATATTTTTCTTTTTAGCAAACTACCATTGGTGACTTAACTGATCCGATATTTGTCCGTCAATAAATATTCCAATATTTATTGCTTTATCAAAGAAGGACTAAATCTAAAAAGGGACAGTAATTGCAAAACCTGATATAATAATACCACTGTCGTAATTAATTTCTAATGACCAAATTTTTATCAAAGGAAGCTTCCAATTAATTATTTCGTCTTTCTTCGCTTCAGTTTCGGGTAAATTAGCTAAAGCCAAGATTGAAAATAAAGTTGCGTCTTAATTTGCATGTTAATTAATTCCACATTAAAAGAAATCTATGGTCCTAATTGAAAAGGGGAACTAAAGAGAAGAATTGAGAAAGAAATTCTTAATAAATGAAATAATTGGGTCTTATTTTCTGAAAAAGTGAAATTCAAAAAGAAGATATTTGTTGAATGAGATACATTTTAGGTGTGCAATTGTGAAATATAATCGAAAGTGAAGCCAATTTTGTACTAAAGTTTTGTATACATGGAAAGTTTTCCACTCAAATGCTTTTATAAGTAAATGTTTTATCCCCATAAATCGGCTTATGTCGTAAAATCCGTGAAAAGATTGTAGGGGATAATTGGCTGAATCGTTGGTGAGTTTCAAAGAAAGAGAAAGAAAGAAGTTGCTTTAGAAGAGGATAATTTCTCCAGGGACTCAAAAGAGTCCATTGCTCACAAAGTCAGGAAATCGCATGTTCGCGCCCAATGCACTAACTTCTTTCCTCTAATAACATCCACTTTATATAATTTTTAAAACAATATATCGAATCTATAAATCCAAAATCCAAAGTTTAATTATACAGCTTCATTATCTTGATGATTTTGTGTCAATATTAAGCTCAATTTACAGAAAAAAGAAATTCTTTAATGCACACCGATTATATTGAAAAATACTCAAGTGTGAAAATCCCGAAGAAAATGTCAAAAATATTATTTCAATTGCATACATTTGCTCATTGAGTGGAAGAACAATATTATGACTAGAAGAAAAGAAGTGTTGGCAATTCTTTCAAGAAAGAAGGACAATGGAAGAATAAATGTGCACTTAGATTTACGAAGCGAGGGATGGCTTTCGATGAACTCGTAAAGACTATATCCAAGAATTCTTTCGTTCGTAATCGGATATACACAAATGTGCAATTCTTTCTTCTGGCGACTTTTTTTTTTTATGAAACGACTCCAGTGAACTGCTTGCCATTTATGATCGCTTTGCTGCCCCCTCAGTTTCATTGCAACTTGAGTTTTATTCAAGCGAGAAACTTAAAGAGAAGGATATGATTGTGAATTTTCTCTTTTCTTTTTCATTATTCCATTCCATTGGTGTGACAAGTGGAAAAGTGTCAAGAAAAGTATTCATTCGTCTACTGTTCCAAAGTTTATGACAATTTTCGCATTGGAATTATTCTTTATCATGCTTTCCCAATCTGGTAATATGACCGCATGAAGATTTTCCACTTTAGGTGATTTTGATGATTGCTGAAAGAATCCATGGGATACAAAGATCCAAAGGAATATGATACTAATTAGTTTGTTCAAATTCCAAATGATGGGAATCATTTTTGATAAAGGGAGAATCAGCGTATGTATTTTTATCCTCTAGAACTTAATCAGAGATTTTTCCAGTAGCATGATTTCGAGTTTCTGCAGCGTTAGTGAATTCGTTTCTAGAATTGTTTCCTTTGCCTCATCATTCTCAGTGAGTATCGACAATTTGTCTTTGTGGAATCCAATGGTTGATTTTCAAAAATATAAAATCGTGAATCCAGATGATTATTTGAATATTTATTTTCCAAAGATGCTGAATTTATTCAATTAAATTAAATGCTCCATGAGACAAAATGTGAGCGTAATTTTATTTTAGAGAAATGTTTGTGGCGCATTGGGGGGGAAATATTGTGAAGTATTTTGAAAACTTCTGTACATAGAAATGTTCCAATCATCTGCATGGTATGCAGAATGCAGAAATACATATAGAGAAAAATGCATGCGACCACGAAGATTCTGTCTTGATTCGAGGTGGCATTCCTCATTCGTCCTTTCCATTGGCGAGCGATGAATTGAATTTACAATGCCTTCGCCTGGGTTATTCCATCCAATGGTTGTTCGTATATACACATACACACGCACACAAATGCATTGATATTACCGCCTCTTCAGTCAAGTTCTTGGATGTGTAAGCGCTCAGCGAAATTGCTCGTTCTGCTCTCCTGATTCCGTATCCTTTACGCCTTACGAATCCACAATGAACTTTGTCATGTCCATCATCAACTATTGTGAAGTTCCTCCAGTACTTCACCCATCTTCCCTCTTCTGTTAAATTAAGAACAATTGGGCAAAGTATTCCGGAAGTTATATCAAACAACATCCTTAGTTTCCTTTCAAACAACATCCTTTCAAAAGTTTTCCGATCAAAGAAAATAATTTCCATTCTTAATTTTAATTTCTAATTCCTAATTCTTAATTTTAATTTCTAATTCCTAATTCTAATTCTTAAATGAAAAAATGTGTATACTGGAGATTTTTTCCTAGGAAAATATTCAAGGTCTCCGCACATCTTGAATAAACGTGTTGTATTTGAGAAAAAGAAACAAAATACTTTCGTCTATAGTGAAGAGACATGGAAAAAGATTTGAGATTCCGCAAAAGCAAAGAGCACAGTACGATTCATGTGTAAAAAGGTTGGCTCAACATATAGAGAGAGGATGCAAGATCAAATAAATAAATCGAATCTCTGTGGAGGGAAATGTATTGTATGAGGGTTCTTTGTATTTCCTTAAAAATTGGATTCTAGTTACCCTGAGAGTCTTGTTTGCAATTTAATATTCTCGACCAAATATTTTCAAATAAGTAGTTTTCATAAATGTTTGGCAAAATATTTTTCATTTTCTTTCTTACGCTTCTATTTTCAATAGGCAATTGACAGTAGCAAAAACCAATTCTGCTCAATTAAAGATATTGTAGTTTTTCAAGAGATTTTTTTCTCATCAAATTGTGAATCGATTTTTCGAGAGGCGTTTAAATTTCGAATGGATAGCAGCAGTCCAACTGGAGTTATAAGCACTCATCGATGTAAGAAGACGGGGAGAAACTGGTGGCTTACTGCGCCACAGGATATCCCGCAGGATGTTTCAATTGGGAGCTAGATTGGCAAATCCTGTTATCTTGTATTACTATTTTCCCCCTTTCAAGTACAATACACTGGTTCTAGTAGCAACAACAAAAAAAAGAAATCAGTACAGACATTGTAAAAGAGTTTCTTCAGTAATGTCTTTTAGAATGATTACACTTCAATCTCGAAAAATAAAATTATTTTTCTTGTTTCTTCATGAAGAAATTACAGATCGTCTCATTGTTTCATCAAGAGCAATTAAGTGCTACAAGTAATATTCAAAAGAACTCTCATACACACTAATGAACTCGTTTTCTAAGGATTATGCATTAGAACTTAATCCGCAGTGGAGACGAGCAGAAATGACGCTGGATGTAAGTAACGGAACGTAAGAGTCGTTTGCATAATGAATTTTCGCTCATATTGCTATGGCACCTGAATATTGATTGAATAATAAGCAAAATCTGCCACCTCGTCATCACGGTTTTTACTCTTGTAATGGAGAACAAGCTCATATTAAATTTCTAACTGCGCGCTTGTGGTAAAATTAAAATTTATTATTACTTCGTATAAATTTTCAAAAAAGTTCTCTTCAATCTTTTTTTTCTTTATTATTTCTTTACAGTTTCAGGTGGCAGAAACAAATTGATCAATTGGTGTATGTTATCAGAAAAAAGAAACCGTGAAACGTTAGAGTAAAAAATAAAATTAATTATAACAGTCTTGGGAAATATTTAAGTGAAAGGCATACGAGAAAATTAAACGTGAAATATAATCGGAAAATTGAAAGAATTCCTGAAGGCGACTTGACTATGAATATGCATCTCTCTTAACGCCAGAGATGAAGAAGTGAGTGCAGAAAGTTCGAGAAACTTCTCTGTAATCGTCGCCGTGCTATCTTCAAGATGCTTCTACTTAATTTAGTTCCAGTTATCAAACAAGAATTTCTGTTATACAAGAATTTCTCAGTTTCTGAATTATGAAATGTTTTCGAGAAAAATTTTTCCTTTCATTTGTAAAAATTAAAATTGTATTATTAATTTCTAATATTATTGAATGTTTCAACGAAGGAACAATTCTATTTCTAATCTAGTTTAAATTTTCCTTGGACTTGATTTTTTGAAAAATTAATTTAAAGTCTCACCATAATCCTCCTCATAGATAATAGCTACTTTTGTCCAGTTCAAGAATGCCATGACGTCTTGATAGGCATTATTGAGTAAAGTTTGTGCGGGATGTAGATTGATGCTGAATTCTTTCGCTTCCGTGTCCAGATCAACCCTGGCTTCCAAGTGTGGAATGTCAAGAGCGTCACAAATGCTATGTATGTGCTGTCCCAGAATTGGATTGGACGGACCAAAGATCGCCTGAACTCCAAATTTAACCTGTTGGCAGGCTGAAAAATATCAAAGGATAAATTAGATTTAATAAGCGAATACAATCTGACGATGAAAATTACCCCGTTGAGTCAATTTCTTGTTCTTTTAAATTTTATTCTACAAAAAAAATTTTTTATTTAAATCTAAAAGAATCATCAATTTTTACTTGAATAGTAAAAATATTTGTCAGATGTAAAAATATGGAAATTAAATTATTGACCTTTAAATTCAGAAAATAGGTAAACTAAAAGACCTTCGATCTTAGCTCTACTTTTTTATAGACTTTTGTATAGAATTTTCGTTTTATGAGCGAGTGCATTTCTTTTTTTCTGGCAAGTTTTTTTTAAGAGCTAACATACTGTTCCATTTTTCATAGCGAATTTCTTCACTGAGTGAAGTTTATGTGTTGTACCGAAATATAAGGGGGATAGGATATTGAAATCGGAATTCAGATATGGAAAATGTTGGATAGAACTTGCAGAAACTAGGATCTACTTCAAACTTTGCTTAACAATACGAACCTCATTTTATTGTATAAAAAAGATAAGGAAAGGACAATAGATGGATGTTTGGTTTTCAAAAAGTGTCTAAAGAAATAAAATCCATTTAGTTATGATGTTTAGATTCCTATTTTCTAATTTAGCTCTTCTACTTTTAATGAATTAATTTTCCATTTCGAAACACATGGAATTTAATGTATGTTTAAAATTATAATTTTTATAACATTCTATAATCAATAATATTAATTCGCTTGAGATGTGGATATACAGTACAGTATTTATTTTACACTATAAAAATTGTTACGTCGTAGAAGACGAATTGTTTAACACTTTCTTTTTTCAAGTGAGAGAGAGATTTAAGCTCAAGAAAAATTTCCTGCTCATCGCGAAACAGATTGATTTAAAGTCATTCAAGGATCGCTTCTATTTCCTTTTAACGTGCACGTGTGTCTTTGGTATTTCATTTATTTTTTAATATCCGTCCTTTACGAGCTATGTTCTGGTGGAAATTTTCAACCTGAGGGAAAGAAACGTGGGGAGTGGAACGACTTATGAAGTGTGGATGAAATAATCGAATCCTGAGCAAGTCTAACACTTACTTGAAATTAATATTTAAATCTTTGCATCAAAAACTGAATGTTTCACGAAATAATTTTAGGAGTGGAGAATATTTTAAATAATTAATGACAATATGTTCCATAAGTTGATTGGAACCTTGAAGAACTGCTAGAAAAATTTTCCTCCCTTTGCAAGAAATTATGAAAGACGTGAAATGTGCTTTAAAAATGTATTTAAATTCAAAGATTGCTGCTACAGACAGCCGAAGTAGGCTTTCTAACTTACGGAGGAAGAGGAAAACTAGTTAAGAAGTCATCCTGTACCTCGCCTCCAAACACTTTGGAAAAATATTTCTGCACTGAAGTATCCTTTCGACTGCAAATGACGCGACGTTTTTTTTTGCAAAGATCCAACTACTTCTCCCTGTTAATACTCCATTATTAGTCAGGAAGTGTTAGAAGATGAATACTATTTACATAAATCTGCGAAAGATGCTCTATGAATAATCTAACACTGACGCAATAACAAATAATGTTATATATTTTAGTTTCAGTCAGGCAGGCGGAAGTCTGTGCGATAATGAACTGCGCCATGATGTCACTTGAAAAAGGAACATCAAGGGGCCGAATAAGTATCTGTGTGGATAGTCAGT
>JUFY01023002.1:51787-73156 GCA_001855655.1 Leptopilina clavipes | reverse complement strand
TAATTAATATTTAATATTAATATTAATAAATATTTTTAATAAAAAAATATAATAAATATAATATAATAATATAATATAATAATATAATAAAATATAATAAATATTATTAATAATAATATTAATATTAATAAATATTTTTCAATAAATTAATAATAAATAATCTAAAAAAGAGGTGAAAAATATTTATAAAAAAAAACATATTTTTTTAAAAATTAAAACACTAGAAATCTGAAAAATGTTTTCTAAATTCCAGAAAAATTACATTATTTGATTAATAATTTTTTTTTTATATAATAAGGTCATTTAGATTGTGTAAACGCATTTGATCCCTTCATTGTTGAGACTATATACTTGAATGCTCAGGATTCTTTTTTTTTGTGACCGTGACCTTTTTGACGTTTCATTCTTCGCCCCTGGCGCAACACTTATATTACATTTTTTTTTCATCGGTAAAAGAAATTTTAACTTTTGTACACAAAATAAGAAAGAAAAAAAAGTAATTATTCTTAAAAAAATATATAAAATAATGGAGAAAAAAAAGTATAATAATGAAACGTTATTTATATAATATACATTTATGGCAAATGTCTTGAGCATGACATTTTCAGTGCACCTACTTTTTTTTCAAGTAGTAAAAGGTTGTGCATAACGAGACTTAAACGCACTGAAGGCGTCGTCAATTTCTATATATCTATTACCACAAATTAGGTGTTCTACATTGAACACTTTAGTTCTAATTTACATTCGTTTTCTAACAATTTAAAGCATTTATTTTTCTTATAATTTAAAAAATTTAGAAGAAATTTAAAAGAAAAATATCTTTTTTTTACTAAATTAATTAAAAACTTGTTTTTAAATGCAATCTCAAAAGAAACTTAAAATGAAATAGAAAATATAAATATCAAATATTAAAAAAAAAATATAAATATCAAATATTAAAACAAAATATAAATATATATAGAAAAATATTTTGAAATTGAGAATAAATACTTGGCACTTATTTTAGAATATTATATCTATTTTTAAATTCAGTTTATTCTGAAAATAAACATATATAAAATGAAAAATCGGTATAAAATAAGAATATTTTGACAGAGAAAATTCTTTTGCAATTTAAAGGTATTTTTCTTGTTTTATACTTGAAAAAATCAATTTTGTTTATTTGGAGAATCGATTTTTTCAAATTATGAAACAAAAATTGTAAAATGTTATCACTTTACTCTTGATTAATTATTTTAAAAGATAGATGTTAAAATATGAAAAAAAGGTAAAAATCAACAAGGACTGAAATATTATTGCAAAAATATAATTTTGCCGCATATTAATAACAGAATAGAAACACTGTCTAAAAATTAATAATGTTGTATTTGAAACTTGAGAAAGTCGTTTTTGAAAAGAAACGGACAAAGTGCTTTAGAATTGAAAATAAAAGAATATAATTGTACTAGATTTAAATGTTCATAATATTGTTCATAAAACATTGTAATCTAAACATAAAGTGTTTTGTCTCGTGGAGGCCACGGTCGTTTCTCTTCTGGCGTAATTTTAATGAGATTTCGTTGTTTTTTCTTTCAATATATTGTTTCTTTTATACGCTCATTCCGAAAAGTTATATTGTCATTTACACTATACAGACACTTGAAAAATACACGAGGCAAAAAAAAATGTTTAAAATTTTCTTTCAAATCATAAAAAAATTCTCCATTTGTCTATAAAATATTTTATCCAAAAATACGGAAACAATTTTCTTCAAAAAAAAAAAGAAGAAATGTTTATTATCTTTTCTCAAAGTTTTCATGTCACATATTAGTATTATAAAATTGAATGGAATGTTTTTACCAGGATATACACATTTTATGCCTCCTGCACTCGTAGAGTTAGTCACATTGTTAGAAAACTCAGACTGAATTTTAATGTACAAGTATTGGAACTTTTCTCTGCACAGGTAATTTAAAATTTCAACTAACTGTACATTAAATTTCAAGCACGTGGAATTTCTAACATAAAAGACATAACACTACGATCAAAAATTCGTTGCAGTTATGGCATTTTTTTTTCTAAATAATAATAGAAAAGCATAAAAAAAATTCTCATTCTTTTTCGAAAGAAAATGTTTTCTAAGCTCTATTATATCTCGAGTGTCGAAAAATTTTCTCTCAGAATTTTCAGGAATTTGTTAAATTTTCAAACAATTAAGAAACAGGACAATAAATCCTCTTAGAATTTTTTCAATTTTTAAACTTTTATCGACAATTAATTTCCGAGAATTTTCGAGGAATTTGTTCAATATTTTCAAAAAAATTTCTTTATAAAAGAGGACAATTTTTTATTTTCTCTGCTTGAAAAAATATTATTAATTTTTCAAATTCAATGCGGGGCATTTTTTTTTTCTCAGATATAAAGGTGAATAATAATTTATAATTCAGAATATGTCGTAAAAAAAAAGAGAAAAATATGTAAACTAACAATATTTTTCTAACATTGGATAAGTTATTATGCATATAGTTAGAGTTCCATAAGTATTGATAAATTAGATGCCTCGGGGCCTAAGCATTGATTACGCCACTGCGGCGCGTAAGTGTACACAGTAACGCGCGGTACATGTGCAAAGACATCCTTTCCTCCCACGGTGTGGCTCATTTTGAAGGTCTCGCTTTGGTATCTATACAAACAATCAAGACAAAATGAGTGGTTCTTCATCTTGATTTGCCTTCAAAGTCTAAACAATAAATGAGTCGCAAAG
Source organism: Leptopilina clavipes (assembly GCA_001855655.1). Classification (NCBI taxonomy): domain Eukaryota; kingdom Metazoa; phylum Arthropoda; class Insecta; order Hymenoptera; family Figitidae; genus Leptopilina; species Leptopilina clavipes. The sequence continues at coordinate 70,413 of JUFY01023002.1, read as the reverse complement.
TGGCGGATGTCTTTTTTTTTCATAAAAAAAGAAGAAAAAAGAAAAAAAATTTCAAGTCTTCGGATACCATCAGCATTTTTGCAGTGTACACACACAATATTAAGAGTTTAATCCTGACACGAAAGTCACATATCAACTGATTAGAAAAGTTATTTAAGCAATTATCTCGATTTTCTTTTTTCAATCGTTTATAATGAAAAATGTCTTTACAATCGCAATTTTAATCGCTGATAACCATTTTCTATGGGAACATCGATTGATAAAGGCTTTATAATTAATTTTCAGTTTTAATTTTTGAATTTTAATCCCTACACGGAAAAAAATTGAAAATACAATGAAAAAAAAATTTATTTGATATAAATAATGCATTACTTGAATATTATCAAATAAATATTTATTTGTATGAAATAAATTTTTATTTGTATCAAATAAATTTTATTTGAATCAATTAAAATGGTATTTGACTAAAATACAAAAATAATTATTGATTCAATTAAAATGGTATTTGACTAAAATACAAAAATAATTATTGATTCAATTAAAATGGTATTTGACTCAAATACAAAAATTATTCATTCAATTACAGTTTATTTGATTGAAATAAAAATTATTTGGTTCTATTTATTTGATAATAGACAAGTAATTCATTATTTGAATCAAATAAATTTTTTTTTCGTTGTAACTTTTACTATATTTCACACAGCGAAACAGTAAAATAATAAATAGTAAATTTTACTATCTCTGCGGCAAATTTTTAATAAACTTATTAAAATTTACTCTGAAAATAGTAAAAATTGACAGAAATCAGACAGTTTTTATTTTACTATATGAAATATAGTAAAAGTTACATTATATTTTTTTCCGCGTGTATTTATGTTCTCTTTGGGTGTGGTATAATTTCCAAATAGTTGGAATTCTTCCCTGTGTCATGAAAAATGTTTAAAATTCTAATCTCCTTCAAGGAGAAATAACGCATTTAGAAAAAAATTAATTTCTTTTATTTTTATCTCAAGTTTTGAAAAAAATTTGTGACATTTTATGAATTATTATTGCATAGTTGGAAAATTTGTGACATTAACTCACGACAAATATATAATATTCACAATTTATTGTTCTTAATTCTTCTTTGACTTTATATAAAGGAATGTCTATTTTTGAAAGGAAATAATTCGCTTAATTATTCATTAAGAAACAATCGTTAATAAACTTAATTTGATTAAGAAACAATTACTCTAAATTAAAGTATGATAAAATTTCAAGTGGAGGGAAAACATTTTTTTTAGAATCCCGCGCAACAATTGCAAAAGTTAATATAGTCGTTAAATTAAAGAGAACTTAATGAGACTTGGATTATAATTAATTAGAAACAAACGAATCCGGCGGAAGTGGGAGAGGCTTAATTGCCGCATACATTTTTTTCGTTGACATTTTTTTTATATGTCATTGTCCATGTAAATCTCATTTAAAAAAATTAATATTTGTTTCTTCATTTTTATTTTTATTTATTTTTTTAATAACAAAAAAATAAACATTTTTAGTAACAAAAAAATCTCATCATAGAATTTTTTTTTTATAAATAACAAAGACGAAAAAAAAATTAACCATTTTTTTCAAGAAGAAAAATTTTTTATTTTAAAAACGGTGGATAAAATCGATAAAATTTCTTCCTTGATTGTAAGTTATAAAAAAAATTGAACAAGATATTTTTGTACTATAAAAACAAAAAAATCGAAGGCTAACGAACGTGTCTAATCGTAGATGCTATTTAATTTATACTTTTTTTACTTTAGTTTATTCGACTTCTCTTGACGAGTTGAAGTGACGGCATAAAAGATCGAGAGATCTCACGGTATAGAGTTGGGTTTTCTGCCAACTGTTTGGTCTATATACATATTATGTAATCGTGCATTACAGCAGAACGATTGAGAGCGATGGAACGATGAAAGGAGAAAAGAGAATTGGTATTTTCTCTCTCGACAAGACTTTGAGACGAGACATGACTTTGATTTTAGCAAAAGCGCTAGAGAAAGAAAGAAGAATATTCCTGTTGCATTATATAGTGTGTTTGGCAAGCAGAAACTTTTAGATCTATAAGAGTCTTCAATGTAAACAATTTCAATTTTTGATTCGATGAAATGACTCCGAGACTGACAACTAAAGATATTAAGTAATTTGTACAGACTACGAAGATAGACAAAGTTAATAAATCTAGGTAATTTGTTGCTAAAATTTTCCTCTCATTTTTTTTTTCGTATCGACTATATTTTGCAAAACTATTAAAATTAATTTTTTATTTTTAAAAGTCGTTTCTTCTTCATGATTATACAGTTATTTTCATACCCTGAATATTTTTTCTCCATCTTTTATTTTTTACAGAGAGAGAGACATATACGTTTTTTTGCGGGAACAAACCAGTTTATTCGTGGGAGTTTGTTAATAATTGTTATGTTTGTAACGCCCACATAAATATTAGAAGGTTCGATCAAGTATATCGAGTAATCCGTATCTTTTCAAAAAACCCATTTTCTCTATATCAATTATTGCCATAAATAGAAAACGAAGCTATTAAAAAAAAAAGGAAAATATTAAGTGAGGGAAAATTTAATCAACACTGCGGTATTTATACAATTCGAATCATTAATATTTACCGATTTGATGATTCACTGAAAATTAAGATTTTTTAAAATAAAGAAAAATGATCAAGAACTTCTTTACATTGTCAATAAAATAAGAGGGAATAAATACAATATTTTTCTTTAAAATGTAGCAAGAAATTATGCAATGCATTATTACATAGAGTGTTTCGATTATAAAATCATTTTAATTACATGTTTCAAGATCATGTGTATAATGTGAGAGTAATTATCTTTCATTTGATTCCCATGTATGGAGTGTTTTGAGAATAAAAAAGAATGCGTCAAAAATTATTGTGCGACACGAAAGAATTTTTTTCACATTAGAAGGGCTTTGCCCAATTTTAAATAGGGTTTTTCTAATTCGAAATTTTCCCAATTTACCTATAGTTTTACGACCTAAAACGCTAATTTGCATCTAGTTGTCATTCTGTCAGATGGCTCAGTGGCTTTTCTACCGGATTTTTAAACCCAAGGGGACCGGGTTCGATTCTCTCCAACTGCAGATTTTTTCTGTTTCGCATTTCCATTAATTAAATCACAGCCTTTTGTCAATTGGGGGTTAATTTGAAAAACGAAATAAAAATAATGTCTGGAAAATATTTTCTGATGGTGAAAAAAACTATGATGATAATTTCAAAAGAGGGTATAAAGCAAGAACTTTGAGAAACTATTCAAGAGCACTTGATAAAGAATTCGAATATAGGGGATAATTTGGCTGTGAAAAATGTAAAGGTTTCATAAGAATTTCTTAAACTATATGTGAAGGGGATAAGTTCTAAGGGACCGACTCTTTCTGTGTTTGGTGTTCGTAAAATTTATGCTTCCTGCCTGTGCTCGTACGTATATACATAACGTGACTGCATTAACACAAAGATGAATTACTGCTCTTACCAATAATGCAATCACGCAACGCTTGACCAGAACAAAAATCGTGTATATTGTATTATACGCAACGCACTCTCTTTGACTATTTAACGTATAAACAATTTCTTTAGAGAAAAATATACATAGATTTACAAAAAAAATCTCATTGTTATTCAGAAAAATCTCATTATTAGTAAAGAATAATTTAAACAATAAAATTCAATTCTCATGTGTTTGGTAAAAAAAAACCTTGAGTAAAATTGGCTTCTTTTGTAATTTTTTCTTCGGAAATTTTAGTTGGTAATTTTCAGAGAGAAAGAGACACGAAACGATTGTAACATATACAGCGGCCCTGCTCTAAAAACGCAGACGAAACCGACGAAAATTAATAGAGATTGATGCGAACATACCCGCATCAATTTATGACTTTCCTTCTTCGCAACTCATCCCTATTTGGTTCATACCATACACTTCGTCTTTCTAATTCCTCTTGTTCACAAACATAATCGAAAATTTCTCGTTAAACTACCCGCATATTTCAAAATTATCTATCTTTCACGTTTTTTCGTTAGACAATTTATTACAAAAATTTCAACTACTCCTACACTGAAAAAAAAATTTATTTTATTCAAATAATATGGATTATTTGACTATTATCATATAAATATTTATTTCTGTCAAGTAAATATTAATTATATTATTATAAAAAATAAATATTTCTTTGTATCAAATAAATTTTATTTGAGTCAATATTTATTATTATTTAATTTAAATATTTGATTTAAATACAGAAATTATTGATTCAATAACAGTTTATTTGATTTGAATAAAAATTATTTGGTTCAAGTAAATATTTATTTAATAATAGACAAGTAATCGGTTCTTTGAATCAAATAAATTTAATAATAATGATAATAAAAATAAAAATTTTTAATTGAAAAAGAACTTAAAAAATAACTAAAAAACTAAAGCTGCCAATCGTTTTTGCCTTGGGAATAATTTTTTATCTTAACTTTCAGTATAACCAAAAATAAAATCACATGTCCGGTCTTATGGTTTTCATATTTCATGTACACATTAAATCTTATACATCAGTGTCAGAAGATATAAAGATCTGTTATTTCGTTTCATAGTAAAGTATACATATAAGGCGAAGAAAAATGAGACGTGAGAAATATTCGCTTGAAATAAAAAGACAAGGATCAACTAATAAAAACTTTGCTTCTTTCGTCTTTTTTATCTCACCGCTTTCAAACTAATTTATGCACATTTCATACGACCTTCACTTTTATAATTCGTCTCCTATGGGGGTTCAATTTCATGCGTAATTTGCATTCAATTTTTTTTTGCAGCAAATTTTATCCTTATAGATAGGAAAATATTCATTCATTCAAAATATTTTTGTCAATTGACATAATAATATCAGTGTTAAAGAAATTTTTAATTCACGCGAAAGCAAAAGGAAAAGTAAATTACAAGAGGGGGGAGGAGGGGGAGTTATACAAGATTTTGGTGTGTCCTGAAAAAGAAATTTTCAAACTTGATTTGCCTTTTTAGGAAATCTGGGACGTAGGCTTGCATTTCGCTTCAAGATGAAAGAAAATTACCTTCTTCTGGGCACAATAGCATTTGAGTCAGAAAGAATTTTTTTTTCAAGAAAAAGAAAATTTAAATAATATCTTATCTTTATTTTTCACTTCTCTATTTGTTCGTGCTTTATCTTATATATGGAACTTGTAACCAATGTTCTTAAATTTTTCTTTTTACTTCTTTTATAACTCTTTTCTTTTTTTTTCATAGTATTGAATTTTTTTCTTTAAATTCTATAACTTTCTTTATGAATTCGTTTACATTTTTTTTACGCGTGTAAAATTTATAATGAGTACACTATTGGTCTTTCTGTCTTTTATTCGAAAAGTCTGCTTTTTTAACGAGTGATAAAACTGCCAATTGGTTCGTATAAACATTTTTATTTATTTCGAGTGAAAATTGAAAAAAAATTTTTTAGAATGAAATTCAATATAAAGAAAAAAGAAAATATAAAGAAATGTGGAAATTTCTATTTTAAGAGAAGCTTTCACACAAAAAATTGTTAAAGTGCGTTAAATTGAAATTTAATTAAACGCGAAGCACAAAAATAAGTCTATACGCATGTTTCATCTTTAATAACTGAAATGGTTTATTGTTTAATTTTTATGAAGACATTGATCTCAGACATTTTCAAAATGAAAGGCATATAACGTGCATATTTTTCAAAGTCAAATTATGGAAGCTGGCCAGTTGCCAAAATTCTAATTTTATTATTTGAAAATAGGAAACTAATGAAAATGTCTGCAAAATAAGATATTGGTCCTTTCGTTAATAGTCTGTTCTACATTCTTGGAAAATTTGAAATTTTGAATACATAAAACATCGAAACAAGATCAATTCCATTTTTCAGCAATTAAATAATGTTTTTCTTTTTTCAATATTCATATAATATTCTGATAAATATGCGCATATTTCCTCAAATAAATAATTAAGAATTATGTTTTTAAATAACCTGAACCTGAACCTTTCATCATTCACTTTTTTTACCCAAATAAGAAATCTTCAAGTTCAAGGGTAAATTATTTTTTGTTTAAAAATATGTAACGCGATTGTTTATTTTCTTTTCCTCGCACTTTGCGAAAATATCTTTAATTTCCATTTGTTTCGTAAACTTTTGTTTCAAACTTTGTTAAACATAATCTTTCCCACGACAAAATGAAAATAAACTTAATTTGACACAATTTTGATAAAAAAAGTAGAATTTGAAATAAAATTCAAATTTTTAATTTAAAAAACAATAAATACTTTTTAAATATTAAAAATGTTTTGTTTTGAATTAATTTTATTTTTCAAATTAATTCAAAGGAATACAAAAATGCTCTCAAGTATTTATTATATATTTTTTGTATTTAAATAATAGAAATAATGTTTCAAAATCTTGGCATTGGAAACACGGGTCTTTTTGATAAAACGCGCATATTTTATATAATTTCTACCAAAAAAAAAAAATATACAAAATTGGTAATAAAAAAAAAAAGAAATAATAGTCACGATTTTTTAGCGGAATGTTACAAAATATATATGTAAGAAATAAGAATTGTGTCAATTAGCATATATTTATATAAAATCGAAATAAGGACAAGTGCGGGTAGTTCAACTTTGGCACTTGAGGAAACGGGATGTCTGTCTTATATGTGCTACAGAGATTTCTGAGTGAATTAATGGGCCGTGATACATTACTTGAGGAGCAATACATAACACGTAAGACTTTGCGTTGGAGAAACGCGGAATTAGGCCGCCCACGCATTTTATGCCGAGATGTGCAAGAGAGACGCGTTCCCGTCGAAGCAAAAGTATGATAAAAATTTTCTGGCCAGATGGGCAACAGTTGCGTAACAAACTTTACACACAAGAGTTGTGGTTCATGCCAGAACAACAACGACGAATAACAAGTTGGTATCTGTACCACCTACATTTACACCAAAAAAAAAAAAAAAAAAAAAAAAAAAAAAAAAATAACGTAACATTTTAAATCAAGAAAATATTTTTCACCGTAAACTTAAAATTATCAAATTGATACCAAAAGTATCAAAATTGATTCCAAATTTTTGGAATAAATTTAATACTTTTTGGTCAAAATTGATTCCAAATTTTTGGGATTAATTTAATACTTTTTGGTCAAAATTGATTCCAAATTTTTGGGATTAATTTAATACTTTTGGTATCAATTTGATAATTTTAAGTTTACAGTGTTAATAAATAAAATTAATTTTTTTTATATTTAATATTTTTAAATTTTAATACAGACAGATTCTTTGTAAAAAATCTTTTTTAATAATTAATTTTTTTCAAGCGAAGAATCTCTTTATAAAAAATGTATTATTAAAGACTTTCATATGTTGAATATTTTTTTATAAAAAAAAAACGAAAACAATTGATTAACGCTCGTGTTGAAAAAAAATTGTTTTCGATTATATTGTCTCGTAAAATGTATTTAATGAAAACGTATATTCGGTCAATCGAATTCCCGAGGTCGATTACTTAATAGAAAATACAGAAAAAAAAAGTTGAGAATCTGCATTTTTCATTTAATTTATGATCAATGCTTACAACCAAGATTCACTGGTTGGCCTCTAACATCACATATACGCTAAAGAAAGTGTCATTAGGGAAACACGTTTTTGTTGTTTACAAAATAGAAATTCTTCATTGTAGATGAGTTTAAAATTAAAAATTCAATTTTATAATAGAAAAACAGTACAATTTAAACGGGAATCCAGATTGAAACATTTTTTATTTGGATGTACATTTCGGGTAAAGTCCGGGGCAAAATTTTACATTATTATTAATATTTAATTCAATCATTATTCATCATTAACTCCTAGAGTGTGACTTTCATACATAGATGAATAAAAACCTAACTTTCATTTTTTTACAAGGGAGTTTATTTCTTTTTTTTTCAAAAATAAGGAAAAATATTCCAAAAAGCCGCTATTTGCCTCTATTTAGATCCAAATAATAAAAAGAAAATTATTTTCTTGTTTAAAGTACACTGTCATTTAAATTTCAATTATTATTTGAATTCATTTTTTATTTAAAATACTTTACTAATACTATTATTATTATTATTATTGTACCAATTATATTAGTCCGGATATTAATGTAAATAATAAAAAAATAATTTAAAGTCGTTTTGCAAAAAAGTATCGACTTTGTTGGCTTTGACTTATTCACTTTAAAGACTCCATATCTTGTGATAAGTTTTCCAGATATGCTCTACTTGTATTTCACGACGCGCAATACAGAAAAAATATTTTGCATTTTCAGAAGTTTATTTTCATTTCTATAAACAAAGCAAATTTTTAAAACTATTTAGTTTTCTAATTTTAATTTTCAAGAAGAAAATTTTCTATATAAAATTCGTCAATTTGTGCTTTGTTTCAATAAAGATATGTATTTATAATAATATAATAATTTCATTGTGCGTCGATGATTGTAATGGGATTATTACGATAAAATTATTTTCAAGATATAAAGAAGAATTATCTGCAAAATATATTATATACGCATTATGCAGTTGTTTTAAACGTAAATTAAAATTTTATAGTTTTCTATTTATATAAAAGCTGTGTAACAATATTATTTTTCAATAAATAAGAAATACTTTAGTCAAAATTTAAAAATCGCACGGAAAAAAATATAGAAGTAACTTTTTAACTATTTACAAACTAAAACCTTAATTTCTGCGCATTTTTTTGTGCAATTTTTACTATTTCCAAAGTAAATTTTACTACAATTTTACTAAAATTAACTTTGGAAATAGTAAAAATTGCAAAAAAAATGCGCAGGAATTAAGGTTTTAGTTTGTAAATAGTAAAAATTACTTTATAATTTTTTCAATGCGGAGAAAATAAAAAGAATTTTTTGTGTCAGGAATTTGAAAATTACAAAATTGTTGAAAAAGGGTGGAGAAATATTCTCTAGTGAAGAATATGGGTCAATGGCTATATGTTATGTTCGCCTTAATATATATTAGAAGCAAAACCCTTTGTCGCGAGAACCTAAAACCCTAAAGAATGTGTCGAGAATTTTAGACACACATATGGAGGCCAAAATATACCGGCTGAGGAAATCAAAGTCAACATGTGGTTATAATCAGGCGCGTAGGAAGTTCCTTTTTAAAACAAAGACTCACTGTGTGAAAACGCGTATATATATAAATATATATATTTTAAAATTACACATACGAACGACACTAAATCAACTTTCTTTTTTCAACATTACATGTTTTTTCAATAATAATAATATATTTTCTATACTTTTAATTTTAAATTTCTTGCGCCAATAAAAAGAAAAATTTATTGATTCTTTAGCAGTTAAAAAAATCCGTAAATTATGTAAGTGACAACATAATTTTTTTTTGTACTGGATAATTGTGAAAAGAACTCTTTTATATATTCTCGAGATCATAATAAATGAAATTAGTTTCTGTTTTTAATTATTTTCTAAACATAAATCTGTTTCTTTATTTAATTCTTCGTTTTATTTATTTTATTAATTTTTTTTTTCTATAAAATGCAATCTGCATGAAATGAGAAAAAAAATATACATAAATTCGGAGTAGGTGGACCTGCAAGGGCACATATTAGAAATACGAAAACGAGATAATAAAATTCTTCTACGCAATACTTTGGGACACTCTGCCAATATTGGGAAAAAAAAAATTCTTTCAACGAAATTCTTCTCTCTTTCTCTTTTCTATTACACGTAATCAATAAAGCAAAAATTCGGAAAATTCCTATAAAAAAAAAATAATGAAACCGGTTTTCACAAGAGATCGCAAGCAGAAAATGAAGAATTTTTGAAACTCATCGGTTTTAACAGAAACGCCCCATAAAATTCTATAGTTAGTTATAGTTCAAGGTTTTGTTCATATGGGATTACTGAATAGTAGGAGGGATTTTTTCCCCATTCAATGATGACAATAAATATTTAAAAATATAAAAAATATATTTTATTTTAGAAAAGCAAACGAGATAAATATTAATAAATAAATATAACTGAATTTATATTAATTATTAATATTTTCTCCGTATACTTGTAACGTTAATATATATTGACAATGATTGATGAACGTAATCAATTTATAAAATTACTTGCGATGTTTCATATACATATACATAGGATATTTATTATTAATGCCATAAGGCATAATTGTCGAGATAATTTTTTATTATTCCCTATATGACCGATAAAGTCTTTAATTATTTACTGATGGGAATTAAATTGTCGATTATTCCCATTTCTCTATATAAGATGAATAAGAAAAGAAAAATATCTACTGTATGGATAATTGATTAAATATGCAATTTTTTAACATATTTGTCTCACGTGACCTTGTATTGTTTTCAATAACCATTGCAGTTGATTCATTGTCATGATTTATTATTTTATTAAAGAGTAATTATGGTAATTTTCGATATAACATAAACTTAAGGTGATAAATTAATTTCAAATATTGTCAGCGAATGGTATTTTTATAAAAAAAATTGATTTATTTAAAAAAAAAAAATTGAAAAATACGGGTAAAAATAATATTAACTCCTTCAATCACCTGCTGATGGATTTTTTTCTAAACGAAGAAAAGTCGATCAAAAATGTGTGCCAATTTAATATAGAGAAAGTAAAAATAGAAAAAGAAAAAAAAACAAAAATTGATGATTAGAAAACCACTGTGAAAATTTCAAACACTCTTCCTAATGTACCATAAGTGAAAATTGAACATTTTTTTCCAAATAGTCAACAAACATGTGTCAAGATAATGTAAAATTATATTTCTTTCAAAAAGCAAGATTTTTATTTCTTTCACATAATGCTCCATGTGTCAAATGACTATTTTCGACAGACAATGACAAGCTTTTAGCCTGTCGTATTCTCCGACCACCCGCATGTGTATAGAAAGTACACATTTTACAAGAACACCAATTTATTATTTTTACTCCCACGCCATAAAATTTTTTTTTTTTCGTGAAAATTCAATCATTATGGCGTAATTGAAAATAAAAAGCAAGTAAAAGAATTTTTTTTATATACAATAATAATGCAAATCTATAATAACCGTGGCGCTTTTTTTTTGATATGAGAACGAAATTATAGTTTGCGATGAGGTATAATGCGAATATAATAGCATATTATAAACCTATATATGTGTAAAATTTAATCTACCTGCTGATCTAATAAAACATCTGATGGAGTTATAAATAAATCTCTACTTCTGTTTCCTTTTTGCAGGATTAATTAAATGAAAAAGAAGAACAATGTACAGTCTAAATGTGAATGTGAATCCTAGTCCTTCGGCTGCCGCGGGTCTTCTTGGTGTCGCGGCGGCCGAGGTCACTCCAAGGACACCGGAAATTGTAAATTCCCTTATCGCCATGACGAATCCCTTTGAGAGTTACAATAACGAAAAAACAAGAGATCGAACTGATTCAACGAGTAGTGGCGAACCAAGTCCTCCCAGTGTTCAACACACCTGCAGTCAGCTTATTAAAGAAGGTATAATGAAACAATTTTTTTTTTCCAAAAAAAATTTCAATTCAAAAGAAAAATTATTCAATTTCTACCGCATGAAACAATCTCTGCCAAATTACAAATAAATAAATCCCATTTAGAAAATTCTTTCTTTTAGACAAAAGATATAATAAGAATTTCACGAACCAAAACTTTACCTAATTAGAATTTCTGACAAAAAATTATCCTAAAAAATTTTGAATAAAAAAGAGAGAAAAATAGTAAGCCTAAAAATAGTTGAACCTGTTTAATATATATATGGAAACTGCATAATTTTTCAGGATTAAAGCTGACTCTACAGACAAAAAGAAGAGCACATGGCAGTGGCGATGAAAGCAAGAAAAAGACGAGAAAAGAAGATGGGAGCGCAGACGATGAAGAAGATGATGATTCCAATCCCAACAATCATTCGGTAGGTGTAAAAAATTTTTATTTTTAACACTGAAATTTTGAATTTAATTCACTGAAACAATTTACTAATCAAAAATCAGTAAATTTCTCCAAGCAAAAGAAAATAATTTTTTAAAACTCAAAAACAATATTTTCCAATAAAATATTTAGACCTAATGAAAATTTTTTGTCCTTCAGTTGACACCAGAGGACGAGGAGAGACGTCGCCGAAGACGGGAACGTAACAAAATTGCCGCGACGAAATGCCGATTAAAAAAGCGCGAGAAAACGGTAATTCTTGTGCAGGAGTCTGAGATCCTCGAGACACAGAATCACGACCTAAAGACTCAAATTCAAGAATTGGAGACTCAACGACGAAGACTTGTCGATATGTTGAGTCTACATACGCCAACGTGCGTGAAACATGGTGGTTCAAGTGACACTTCATATCAGCAATATGCCGAGCCACTTCCTCCATTACCTAGTTATCAAGAAAATTTCCTATCGCCAACACTCAATCCAACGCAAAATTGCGTCACGGATTATCCAGTTAAAGTTGAAAATTTCGATGGTACGACATCGGATTATTATCGACAAAATAGTCCCTATATACCAACATCGGATTCAAGTTGCACGGTCTAGTCTAAAGAGACGTTACTTTTTTTTTTAATTATTATTAATATTATTATCGGGAGAGTCGTGGACTTTTGGGATATCAAAGTGAATTTTCCAAGAAAGACACATGCCGTCAATCCACTTCCAAATATACAAAAATTTGGCACAAGATACAGTATTTATTTCTAAATTTAATCGCTAGCTTTATAGTTTAATTTTATAAGAAGAAATATCTCCGTGAATTGTATTTTTTTTTTTAATTAGCAATTGTTTTTTTATTCTCGTATACGACTTTCTATGGAACTTCCATGTAAAGGGCAATTAAAAAATTCTTTTCTGTCTTCTTTACTCTTCCTTTAGAAGAGGAATTAATTCTTCAGGGTTGCCAAAAAGGGCGGCGTAATTTTTAAGTCAAGAAATTAAAAAAATTTAATGTTCAAAAATTGCCAAGGTCAAAGATTGGCAATTTTTTCTAATGTACTTTTCTGACCATTCAAAGCGTACGTCATTTGAATATTTTCCGATTTTTAGTTTTATATAAAAAAAATTCAATTACTCACTCTTTTACTGATAGAAAATACGGTGGATTCCATTTTTCGCAGATAAAAATATTCTCACTCTTCAGTTTTCGAACAAAAAAAATTTGGAATTCTTCTCTTTTTCCAGAAATAGATTAAAAAACACCTGAAAAAAATATTTCTATTTGTAAATCATTTAAAAAAATATGAATATAAATAAAAATTATAAATTGAAAATATAAATATAAATTATAAATTGAAAAAATATATATAAATTATAAATTATAAATATAAATTTTACATACAATTCTTTAGGCCAAGAAAATAATTCATTAATAAACAAAAGCGAAAAAAGTCGTTTTTGATTTTAAAAATTCATTTTTCAAGTCTTGACTCAAAAGGAAAAAATTTCAGTGAGTTCATTGAATTATTTATTTGTGAATTTTCAAAATTTGCCATTATTCATTAACAATTTAAATAAAAAATCATGACAATTTTTGAATGGTCTCCTTTACTGAGCTTCCGAGAATGAAAATTAGTTTATTAGTTCCTAGTCGAACTGTATAATAAAATACAACTAGTTAAGAAAAAATTTCAGAATCTTGTGGGAAAGAGCTGCGGGATACATTACTCATTATTGGTACTTAATTAACAAAAAATTCATAGGACTATTCTATTTTTTTTTTTTTTGAGGGGAGATAAGAGATTATGCATTCCAAGTGAAAAACAGAGAAAAGGAAGTCTGAAGTGCTGAAAATTTAAAGAACAATGGTAGAAAAATTTTATCTATCACTAAAAACGAAATTTAAGAAAAAATTACAATTTAACATTACAATTTCAAATTTTCATATTTCAAAATAATTTAAATATTTTTTAATGTTTATATTAATATAAAAATAATTTCTTTTCGGTTTTTTTCCCTATATTATTCATTGTATCCAGCACTCTTTTCCGTTACAATAAGTTTTAATATTATTAAGTCGCCCAGTGTATTTTATTATAATTAACAACTTATCTTCTTCCGTCTTTCGTAACAATTTTCTTGTACTTTCAATTATTATTGAGACGTTCGAGGCGAACGTCATGAGACATTCCTTCGTTACTAATACTTCTACTGTGACATTCTTTAAGGCCTCATTTTTTTTATATATTTTTTTTCATACCTACGCTTGTATAGAAAATTCTTAGGACAAAGTAAGAACGCGATTTTTGTGATATTCTTAAAAAAAATTGTATACTGTCAAAATTTTCCTCTTTCTGTAAATAATCGAGAAAAATCAAATAACTCCATTTTTAATAAGAAATTCTTTCTTCGTTTCGTCTCAAAGGGGTAAAATTTATTTTCTTTTTTTAAGAAAAAAATTTATTTAATTATCAAAAATGGATAAAATTGATTTGTTACTGTAAATATCACAAAATTCGCAGTGATATTAAAAAAAATGTGAAATAGATTTTAACAGTACTCTGGTAATTGCAGGACATTACTTTGAGTATAATAAAAAATAAACATGCGTGTAGTTTTTCACCTTTTGAAGTCACACAAAAAGAGCCAGTGTATCAGAATGTTCTGTTTGATATTGATTACTATATGTGTATAATTATAATAATTATTATTAATTACAAATGTATCGCCGACAAGCGTTCAGAGGATACTTATAATTATAAAATTTTACTGATATTTAATAATGTTATATATACGTATGCATATTTTATACTACACACACAACCGCATATTGCTGTTAATAACTAATAAACTTTTAATTCTTTCTATATCATTTTTATAATTTACAAATATGTATTTTTTTCACATTTTAATACTCGACAAATCGCATAATTTATTTATTCAGTCATTTCAATTTTTTACAATAGTGAAAAAATGGGATACTTGACTTTCTTCAATGACAAAGTAATTTAATAATTAATTAAATGTAATTAATTAATTCACTGTGTCACAATTCACAATTCACTTCCACTACAATAGGAAGACAGAAAAAAAATTGCTACAAATTTTTTTCGGTGTAATTGCCATGAAAAATTATGAAAATTTGAAATAGAAAGAGTTAAGAAGATTATTTTTTAAAATGTTATATAAGAGAGTAAGTAAACCATGTGCCTCTAACGACATACCTCAATAATCTTGTGGTTAGTTACCTCTATATCCAAATTACTCTTCGCTGTATTAAAATTAAAATTAAATTAAAAAACGCATGTCTTATCGAATTTGACAATGAATTGTTTTCAATTATTATCAATTTTTAAAATAAATTCATCAAAAAACGTCCAGTGAAAACAAGACATTGGAAAATTTCTTAAACAAAAATAAAATTGCAAGAGTATTTTGGATAGCGAAATACATTCGCAGGATTAACACTTTAGTTAATTCATTTTTCGCGAATGTTTTTAAGTTTCATTTTCCCGGAGTCAGACTGTTTTGTTAAATAATAATTTTTGTTTTTTAAAAATGTACAAATCATGTCTGAAATATCCACCGTTTGTAAATTAAAATTTTTATGCTTTCTATAGCTTTAAATTCTGCCGCTGTCGTATTCAAAATTAAATTATATTTGCTTCGTTGAATCTAGTTTGTAAGAAATAACTGCCACGACAGGATATTTGTTAACGCAAAATGTCAAAAGTGAATATGTACATTTTTTTGTATTATTTCGTTTCATTTTTGACTTTTATGTTTCTCTCTTTTAATACGAAGCAATAATTTTGATTATTTTTTTTACACTCTTGACTAATGGGCTAATAAAAATGTCCAATTTTTTTTTAAAGGATGAACATTTTCTTGTAATTTTAGAATTAAAAATTCAATTATATTGTAAGCAATCAATTTCTTAAAATAAATGTGCCTTCAATATTATTTCATTTCAATGTAGTTTATATTAAACGAATTTTAAAAAAGCTTAAATTGTAACTATTTAAAAAACAGAAAAAGAAGAAATAAATTAAATGAAAGATTATAAATGAGAAGAAAATTTGTGTTTTTTTTTAAACAATTCCTATTTTATTAAATTACGCACCACTTCATAAAAACTCGTTCTGATTCTTACATTTATCGCAATCAATTACGAACATAATATTTTTCTAATTATCTAAAGATATTTCGCATAAATAAGAGTAAGGAAAGGAACGCCTCGTAAGCGTCATGGAATGGGAAGATGGGGGAAAGATGAGATAGAAAATTATGCTTAATAAGTCTTAACATTAAGTAATTTCCATTGGTCTTAGGATCCACTGAAAAAGACAAAAAAAGAAAAATTAATTTCAATGAAATTAAAGGACAAGTAATGCGATTGATTATTGAGAACAAATTTTTCTTTTGACTAGAAAACAAAAACAAAACTTGTACAATGAAATTTTTAATATAAATTTTTCATTTAGTATAAAAATATAATTTTTAATGTGCTGCAACCAAACTATTTTTGTTTAGCTAAGCAAAATTGTTTTGCGCAAATCAAGAATGTTTAGTTACACATATGTAAAAAAATGTTTCGTTGTGATAGTCAATAAATTTTTTCCATTGATTATTAATTACTAATTTTAAGGTAATATCGAAAGAATATAAAAAATCTACTTACACAATGATATTGTTAATTGGAATATGAATTAATTTAACAAAAAATCCTATGAAGCCCATTATACAGAATCCAATTGCTGTAGCGATAGCAATTTTCTGGAACTCTGTGAAAAGAAAAATATGTTAGTTTTGTTTTCTAACTGAAATTAATTAATTGTCCTTTATTTCTTAATTAAGATACATCTACAACTAAATTATGTATTTTTCCCATCAAGTCTCAATTGACAATGTAAGATTGATTACAATTGAGACCTTCAGAACAATTAAAAACTGTAATTATGTTTACAAATGTTTAAACGACTGTTTTGTCAGGCAATTTTTGAATTTAATGCAAATACCTTTTCTGTCGGGTTTAGTACATCTTTTGACAAGACGAATACTGTCTTTGGCAAACTGCCTTCCAGGTTCAGTAAACTTCTTGATTTGATCCATTTTTGTTTAGATGACTGAAAGAAAATTAAATTACATTAATTGTCAAATTAAAATAATCGATCTCTTAAATTCTTCTCATGCTAAATAAACTATTACTCAATATTCCTACAACATTTTTTAATCAACTTTAGAAAAATAATAAAATAAATAAAATTTGAAAATACCTACATTTTATACGTGTAAATTACGCTTAATAAAAAAACGCAATGAAAATATTGTTTCCATGAATTAAAATCTTGAAAAGAATGTTAATGATAAACTCTTCTTAAATATCAGTTCTCTTAACATCTGGCACACATTACAGATTATTTTTGAGACAAAACAAACATTTCAATTGACAAAATGAAAATAATTTTCTAATTGTCTTCAACAATTTATAAATTCTTGCAGTCTTACAATTGTTTAATTGCAAATTATAAATAAATATATCAAAAAAAACACTTCAGTTGTTATTTATAAACAAAACGACTCCGAAATATTTTCCCTTCATGTAAAAACGTCAAATAAAAAAAAATAACTAATTATTGTTTAAAACAAATAAAGAAATATTATTTTGAGGTCAAAATTTTCATATCCGGAAGAAATTCTAAAGACGTTTAAAACACTAAGTGATTATTTATAAAATAATAATAATCGATGCAAAAACATTTAGAGGTTATAATTAACGAAATAAAATTCCCTTGAATAATTAGAGGCAAATTAATAAAAATATAACCATATTGTTTTACTCACATAAAGTAGGTTGTGTTCTTCGAGAAGACTGTCAGATTACTCACACTTTGTATGTTGTTTGACGACTAAAAAATTCCACTTTACTTTTACGAAGCACCTACGTGGACTCGTGTTTCATGAAACGTAACTTCCGGAATGGCGACGTTGCAAACGAACAACGCTTGACAACTCTGCCACGTGTTTACTATTCACTCAATTTCAATATTTATTATTTTCCACTATTTCATTGTTATTATTCTCTTCAACACTGATTGTTAACAATTCATTCAATTATTATGCCAAACAAGTCTCTTTTACTCATTAACAATTCAGTTTCCATGAAAATAATAATGAATAATTGTTCATTTGGCAACACTGCACACTAAACTTTGACAGTTCTCCAGCGCGCGAAAATTTGAAATAAAAAATTTGAATTCCTATTTGATTAAATTAATTAAATTACATCAAAATAATACATATAGAGAAAAATTAAATATTTCTTATAAAAACGAAATATTCTATACAACAAAATATTAAATATTTGTTATAATTTGCAATAAATATTATATAAGGGTTTTTCGGGTTCTTAAAAAGTGGGTCAAAATATATATATTCCTGTTGCCTTTGTTCCCCTCATAAAAGGAGAGGAAGAAATGTGCATCTTCCAGCTGCCCATTTAATAGTGGAAACTTTTAGAAAGTCCATTTTCCAATGACACTTTATGTAAAATAAATAATTAAAAATTAAAAATAAATAATTGAAATATCTCTAAAAAAA
>JUFY01023002.1:316-51741 GCA_001855655.1 Leptopilina clavipes | reverse complement strand
ACATATATACATTTAAATAATATATTTATATTATGAATTATATAAACAATTCATGATAAATCTATTAATAAATGCGTGAATATATTATTATAAATTATTCTATTTTAATATGTAACAAAAACATTATTTACCATTAAAATAATAATTAATTACTTGAAAGTAATTGGAGCAGAATTAGCGAACACTTTCTAATTACTTTTACTTTTATTTGCAACTGTACGCAAATTAGAAATATATATCTGTTAAATCCGATTACGATATGTGTGATGAGAAAATTTAAAAAGAAGATATGAAATTTATCAGTTAAAAATTTATCCTTTTAAATATATTATCTCAATCGATAAAAAAGTCTCAATTTCTCGCCCTCTAAAGCTTTAAGTATAGTATAGAGGTTCTTTCTTTGTGATTCCATGTCTTTCATTTATTGTGCGCTCAGCTATTCAACAATCAACATGATACGAATTATTTTTGTTGTGCTCTTCTTCTCCTTCGTGTCAAGCGACACTCCACCAATAGGACAATGCGGTAAATAATCAATTTTAAATATTTATCAATTAAAATCTATTGTTTCTTATAGTTAAATTTTTTTATTTAAAAATTTTCAAGTTTTTAAAGTGAACATTTTTTTTTTTTTTTTTAATGTGTCACATATATTCTATTCTAGTATATTATAATATTATATCATATAATATTTTCATATAATATTATATTACTATTATTTTATTATTATATTATAATATAATTTATGTGTAATCAAAATAATTAATCTCATTTATTCACAAGTATAAAATTATTTGAATTTGCGCTGTATTCTTTGTTACTTTTTTCTTTTATGCTTCTTCGTAATAGTTTTTATTATCATTATAATGTAAAATTATCAGTAAAATTTTACAGCCTAAATATAAATATTTTTTATTTGTTTTCAAAAATTTTCTGTGTGAAAACTAATGTTAAAAAATTTTTAAACCTTTGTTTAAAAATATTCAAAAATATATTATTATAAATTTATTAATAATTACTATACTTAATTGACTTATACAAGCACAAAAATATAAAAATATATAATATTAAAATTTAATTATGCATTTAGTAATTTTTTATACTTGTATATAGTATTTTTTTATTTGTAAAATTAATTATCTATATCCTTGTAATAAAAATATAATAGCAATAAGATATTCCATTGGTGACTATATATAATAAAATATAATAAAAAAATCCCAAATGGAAAAAATTTTTAATTTCCCAACTGACTATAACTGAAAGTGAATTATAATTTTATGCATGTAAGCATAATTTTATGATTTATATTTGCGGAATGATGAAATCGCGAAACAAATATTTAATTTTTATTATATTTATTTTTTATGTGTATATATATTCAAGAAAGAAATTCCATTGTTCTTAGTAAATTATGAAAAAAAAATCATGAATCTGATTTTTGTTATTAATTTATATGTTATTAGAACTCATTTATTGTTATTATTAAAATTTGTCTCACAAAGAGCGCTTAATTTCAATTGTAAATCTCACAATAGTCACTTTTTATTTCAAAATGCAAATGTACTTTTTTTCTCACAATGTCAAATGATAATATATGAATGTTACAGAGATACATTTTAAATATTAATGTATATTCTTATGAATTTTTTTTTAAGATCACAATGTAAACATTTTAAAACATTTATAAATTCCTTCTCATGAAGGAGAAAGTAATTAATATTTAAATTAGGTCAATAATTTATATATCGATTAAATAACATTGTTTCTTTATTATTATTTTTTTAATATATTCAAATTTATTATTTTATTATTTTATTATTTATTATTTATACTTTTATACATTTATATATTATATAATATATAAATTAATTATATTACATATAAATATATAATAAAATAATATTTATTGTTATATATTAAATTATAATCAATAAATCGAGCGAATGTTACAAACTTTTTTTAAATTGAGAATAGATTTAAAAAAATCAAGATGGGAAAATTTTTATAAACGCAAAAAAAAACGGGTAAGTTACAAAATTAAGATAAAGATAATATTATGTCTGAATTCAAATTCCACATAAAATATGTAAATTAGAAATTATTCACGGAATATTAATTTAAAAAAAAGGTAATTCGAGATGTTGATAAAGGTCTATAATTCTCATTCAATTTCACAAAGATTTCAAGGTAAAAACAATTTTTCATTGTTGCGTCATTAAAATGATAGGATATTTGTTGCTCATACAGAAAAATTGGACAGAGCGTCTCCTTTTTCGTCACTCTATCCTTAAAGAATATTGACATTTGTGGTATATATTTGGTCTAGTGAACATTAATCAGATTAGATTATATATACAGTCAAGATTCCTTTTTCAAAAAAAGTATAGAAGTTTAAATATGAAAGGTCGATAGCAAGGACAAGATATAAAATTCTCAGGCAACGTTCAGTTGGACCCTGATCATTGAAGAAAGAAAAAAAAATTCTATAAAATTCCAATAATTTACTTTAAATTCAATACATTATCTCACAGAAAATTTAAATCTTTTACATTTTTCCTCTTCCTAAATGATTTTTTTCTCTTTCGTATTTTTTAACATAAATGCGAATTAATTTGAATATTGCGTCAAAGATGACTTTTATCTATTGAAAACCTAAAATATTTTGTAACACGTGTTTTCTTCTTTTTTTGCAGTAATAAAAAAGAAAAAAGAAGAAAAAAGTGTCATTTGTGATTTTTCATTTTACAATTAAATTGTTAAACTTACTTCTGAGAAAGTATCTTGAAATATTAATATTTTATAATATGCATTACCTACAAAAATAAAAATATTTTTAAAAAATTAACTTAAAACAATTAATACGATTTAAAATGTTTTCGAATAATTTTTTTTTGTTATTCAGAATCTCCAGGTGGACGCGCCGTCAGCACTAGAATAACAAATGTTAAAATTGGCGGTGGGAGATACCTTCTGAAGCGAGGAACAAAAGTTGGCATTGAAATTGATTTGGAACTTTGTAAGTTTAATGAAAATTTATTTACTTATAATTATAAATTTATTCAAGTAAAAAGATGATTTTCAATTTATATTCTGCTAAAGTCAAAACATGTCTATCAGTTTTTTTTCGACTAAGCACGTTAAAGTGAAAAATTCTATCTTCTGAGTCTTAATTACAAAGTCTCTAATCATCACAAATAAAAAGTTTTTTATGCTTTTTTTGTGTGAGATTTCTGTGAATTAGACTTGATTATAAATTATAAATTATTTTTTATATCCTATTATTCTCAGTAAAAAAATTATAATGTTAATAAACACTCGTTTTAATAAAATAAATAAATAAATTTTTTTTTTTATAAAAACTTATCAATAAAAACTATTTTTAATAAATGTTGACTAAAAATAAATATTAATATTCGGGTATCAAAATTATTGTTAATTGTTATACTATTAGAAATAGTATAAATAATAATTATTTTTCATTAGTTGAGGATGTGCAGAGCGTAACTGCAGCAGCTCGAGGAACAGTCTACGAAGTTACAGTTCCATATCCAATAAAAAATCCAAATGGTTGTACTTCTTTAAAATGCCCTCTTAAAAAAGGTGGACCCTATAAATATTCGTCAGAAATGGATATCCTCTCTATCTTCCCACCGGTAATGCTCTTTAATTTTTAATAATATTTGATAAATAAATCTCAGTATTAAAAAACAAAAATTTGATTTTAACAAATAATTTTTAATAAATAATATAGAAAATACAAGTGTATTTATTGTATTTTGCAGGTTGTAGTGGACGTGGAATGGAAACTTAGAGATGAAAACCAAAAGGTTCTTGCTTGTGTTAAGATTCCCGCACAAATTGTTTAATTAAATTATGTTAAAAAAAACGACAAAGAGGAAAAGAATGAAGTTATTATTAAATGTGTAGTGTTTAAAATTAGTATAATATGTTATTCGCGTCAGCAGTATGTAAGTAATATCGAAAAGAAAACTTATAACTTCACTCAGAATTATTTATTTTAAAATAATATTTTAGAAAATTTACAATTTTCCAAATCACTAGTTAAGAAATAAGCAATTCCTTTTTGAGCAAAATGTACATTTTCGAAAACTTAAAAATTTTTTGAAGCATGTTCAGTTTTCAAGAAAAATGTTTGCAAGTGTATGACGAGATTAAAATTTGTAATAAATAAAAAATTTTCACTTGAAAATCAAAAATTATTATTGCATTTTTTTTTTTTTTTTGAAAAAAAATTATTACAAATGGAAATAAGTGTGACAAAATTTAAAAAATAGAAAATCCGCGCAAATTTGCAGCGTACAAAAAATTGTTTTTGTCAAGAAATTATTACAAACGGAAAATAAAGGGGCAAAATATACGCAAGTTGAAAAATGGAAAATCCGCGCAAATTTGTTTGCAGCGTACTAATTATTACAAACAGAAATTAAAGAAGCAAAAAAAAATTTACGAAAAAAGATTATATTGCTTATATTACGTAATAATAATTTCAGTTTCCCCTATTTTACAAAAGTATTTTTCACTGATAACAAACATTAGTTACTTGTAATATATTGTTTTAACAGTTAATGCGTTATATAGCGTTATCATTTTTCTACGTTGTGTGAGTTTAGAATTAACAATAATTTCAATACGTATTTCACTCTGGATCGAAGAACATGAATCGTATTCTTTTGGTAAATTTTTTATTTGCATTAGCATTAGGCGTTCAAGGCGATGCTCCAAAATTGAAAACATGCAGTAAGTGCAAAAAAACCAATTTATGAAATTATTTCAACATTAATAAATAAATAAAATTTATTTTGAAACAAATGTTTCATTCTTTTGTTTCGACAATTGCTTTGTTATTTTAAATTTTAAAAATAAACCATTGTATGTATTTTTTTGTCTTCAAAAATATTTGGGTTAATTAAAAATAAATAATGACTGTTTACAATTTTAAAATTGTTGCCAATTTCAAGCACTGACGCCATAATACGTCAGCCTTTAAATTATGTGCAATATTGAAGAAAAATTGTTTTAGTTTTTTAAAAATAATAAATATTATTGCAGAATCTACAATTGGACAGGTTGAAAATGCAATTGTCACGGGAAGTCAATTCAAAAATGGAAGATATATCTTAAAACATGGCACTGAAGCTGGAATTGAAGTCACATTCACTACAAGTAAATGATTTATCAAAGTTATTTAAATTAAATAAAAAATAAAGTACAAAAATTTAGTCAATAAATTAATTTGACTATTTTGTTGTTCATAATAATAATTATTAATTATATTATGAATGGAAATTGTCAAACTAAATTGAAATTTTTCAAAAAAGCGCATTAATATATTTTAAAATTTAGCTTTGCTATTTTGAAAAACTTCCTTATAGTTTTCTTTATTAATTTAAGAATATTATTATTGTATTATTAAATTGTTGAATATTTTCAATAACTTCCCTCTATATTGACGTCACAGTTACGTCAGCTGTAGATTGTACTAATACCAGAGAAAAATACGTATAATTATATATTGTTAATTTTATTTTCAGCAAAAGTAGTAAATGATCTTCAAGCTTCTGCTACAATTATTTTTAATGGAATGAAAATATCACCTAAGTTACCAAATTTGAATGGATGTAAAGTTTTAAAATGCCCTCTCAATAAGGGTGGACCATATGTGTATAAAATAAAAATGCCAGTTTCAAAACATTACCCAAAGGTAAGAATAAACAAAAATTAAAACTAGAATTAAATTAATTAAAAACTTATTGTCAGCCAAAACATTTAAATAAATATTTAATTACTTTAATTAGTTAAAATAATTTTCATTTAATAAATTTACTTAATTACATTTTTTAAATTAATGTTCTTAATCAGCTACTAACATTGAAAATATTTCATTTTCAGATTGAGACGACCTCAAAGTTAAAACTAAAAAATGAAAATAATAAAGTTATTGCTTGCGTAATTGTACCCATAAAAATTGACGATTAATTAAATAATAAAAACATGTATGAAAATCTGATATTACTTATATTTTTTTTTTATAAATATCGCTGTTATAATATATTTGTGATCACAGAGCCAAGTATTTTGTTTAAAAAAATTTGTTTAAGAACTACTCATGTTTCATCAGCACACGTGACATTTCTAAATTCACGAAAAATTATTCACTACTTTTTCTTTTTGACAAGAAAATTGTAACAATAATTATAAAATAAAACTTAATTTCTTAATAAATAAATAGAATAACTAGTGAGACAATTACAATTTCCTGTTATTTTTTTTTAATTTTTTTTTTTTTTTATAGAATTTATCCTAATTATCAAAGACTATTTAACTAATGATGCGTTAAATACTATATGAGTGTGAAAGTACGTGAAATTTTTTTAATGGAAAGCCTTTAAAGCTACAGGATTAGTTCTGTGCTGTGGCATTAAAGAGTAATTTTACATTCATCGATTCTAATATTATAGAAATTCCTAAATATATTTTTGTACACTAAGCGTTTGTTTGTTCTTTTTTTTTCTTTTCTTTGTTATTACAGAAATACGTACTCGCCTTTAATTCGGTTAGGAAAATGAGTCATTCAAACCGATATGACTGATATTTCTTCTTTTTTTTTAAAGCGATTCAACGAAATGTGTAATATATTAAAAAAAAAAATGTATTAACTTTACGAATAACAAGAATTTTCCTTTTATCAACTAAAGTCATCACTATTTATATAGATAAATTTTTTACTTAACTCTTAGAAAACACATTTTAATTTTTAGAAACTTTGAATAAATGAAAACGTATAAAAAAGTTTAACTAATAATAATTTCTACAACACTGCAAAAAGAGTATTTAAAGCGTATTTTTGAACACAATAGATATATTTTTTAATTTGACTTTAAAATTTTTCTCGCATAATTGAAAAAAATAGATTTTAAATATTTGCAAAAAAGAACAAGACTTTCATCCAGTAATTTCTGATATATTAAGTAAATTACAATTATCTCTTTTTGTAGAGAAAAAAAAAAAAAAAAAAAAAAAAAAATACCGACTAAACCGAACCTGCGTTCTAGTAGGTGCATATTTTTGTAATACACAATTTTAATGACTGTTAATTTCACGTTAGCTTAATTTTATCATATTATATGAAAAATAGGAAGATTTCTTCAGTCTTTAAAATGATAATTTTTCTTTCAAGACAAGGAAAGAAAGAATTTAACGATTAATAGAGAGGCCTACTTTTTCGATAGCAGTCAGATTGGTTTGAACTTTTTAAAGAGAAATTTACGAGACACTAACTAATATCAGTTGTTACACTAGGATAAGTCTTGTGGTAACTTTGGCATTAATCTGTCTGATATCAACTATCCATTGGCTCAGGTATAAATTCCGTGTCTAGTTGATGATAGCTCCTTTTGCATCTTTGCGTTGTTCTACTTTGTTGTCCGTTCTTTAATGTTTTCTGCGCTTGATAAATGGGTTCATATTCCTTTAATTGGGCCATAAATCCTTCGTTTGGATTTATACAAAATCTTCTCTGTTGTACAATCGTGTAGGCTCTCCTAAAAAAATTTTCTTTATTTTAATTAATATATTACATTAATTTACAATTTAACTTCGAGTTTTAAAAGTAAACTAATTTAAAATACAAAATTTGTCATACACATGCGTTAAGCCATATGTTTCCATAACGTAAGCAAGAACTAGAGCTGCAGATCTCGATATTCCTGCATTCCCGTGAACTAGAACTTGTCCACCTGATAGTAAACCTTCATCGATGAAAGTCTTCACTTTCTGAAAATGTTGAATTATATTTTCCGTTGCAACATCAGCGATATTTAAAACTAAGTATCTGTAAAAGAAATTATTATTGAGTACATTTATTAATTAGAAATAGTGAAAAAAAAGTAATTGTAATAAATAGTACAAATAATAATAATACTGAAAAGAATGTAAAATTAATATCAAAATTACGAACTTAACGTACTTAAATCTTTCTGGAAAGTTGGGTTTTATGAAGTAAGCTTCAATATCTTGTCGAACACATACAATATGAGTTATACCGCAATCCAACAGAGATTGCAAATTAGAGCGACTTGCAGCACTGTAAGGTCCAAGGTATAAACCAGGAACAACTTCCTAAAAAAAATAAAATTAATTAAATATTCAGTTTATTCAAATTAACTGATATTTTGCTATAAAAAGAAATATAAATTATTATTTAAACCATTAATTAATCTGTTATATTAATTTAATTATAAAGAATGTGTATTTCCTAATAAATTATAATTTGACTTTGAATCTTATATTCCGAATTTAAAAATTTTTAATTATCATCACCTGCATACTTCTTCTCATTGTGTAGGTCCATTCCTTAGGAGCATCGTAAGCAGAAGGAATACTTGGATAGAGTTCAGGATTTTGTTCATTGTTTTCCTGAATCTAAACGACGATGAAAGCAGAAAAATAAAATTCCATAATCTCGTAAAAATAATTATTAGTTTATATATACTTATCCCTTTGTTTATATACTGACATCCATTTCACTCGATTAAAAGTAACGGTCAAATTCTCATTCACATGAAACTTTCAAAACACAGTCAATCAACTCACTTCGTATATTGAAAAATATATACGTATATATATTTTTCAAATCATTTACACAATTCTAATTTTTGCAAGGCAAATTATAAAACGCCGCAAAAAACAAGAATTCAACGAGTATAAACCCGTTATAGAAATGAAAAAATAAATGCTCGATATTTTCCAATTTAGAAAATTATAATACGTTCTGTATACACAGATGAATAAATTTTTGTTATTTAATTAATTTTTTGATTCGAAAATAATTTTGTAATCACAATTACACATATTTTTATAGGAAAAAAAACATAAAACTCATTAAACAGACAAACAAATGCAGTCATAACCTTAAAATAAATTAGTACATTACCAAACTGATTATTCGTATGTTGTTAAAATTTACCTCCTTGTGATGACTTCTATTATTATCAACAGATATCATAACGATAATTTTGCCACAGACTTATCAATAAACAATATTAATTTAAAATATAACCGGAGAAATAAAATTCTTTTCACTATTTTTCAACACTCGGATAAATTTTTTGACATGGCGGCCATTTGCAAATTTGCAATTATCTCTAAGATAAGATGAACGTTCACTGCGCCATCTGAAGTTATCTACATGAACCCTTTTTGCCGTCGCGGTAAATTTGAATTGATGAATTCTTTTATTCATTAATAAACTGAGTGAAATCGATATTTTATTTACTTTCACGTATCATATTCCGTATAGGAAAGAAATAATTTAAATGTAACATGATTTACATTATTTGTTTATATATAATAAACAAATAATAATAATTAATAAGATATATTTTTCAAAGTTAATAAAATTTTTCATATTTATTTTTAACTATTTAATTTTTCAATTAAATTAATTTCACAAAATAATTTTTGTTTAATAAGAAATCAAAAATTTTATTTCTAACTCCATTGAATAATAATTATTAAAATTGTTAGAAATTCACAAAATTTCATAAACGTATGAGTAAATAAAAAATTCAGTAATTTTTATTTATTAAATTTAAAGAAATATTTTTTTGAGACTACATATTTTAATAAATGACGAATTTTTCATAAAAAAATACGTTGTCATCAAGTTGTATTGCACAAGTGTTGTTGTTTTTCTTTAATGATCCATAAAGGACACACCTTATTTGCCAATATTAATAGGACTTTGATTTTAAATATACATATAAGTATAAAATGTCGATAATTTCACGAAATGATGCAGCGCTTGTTCCTAAATTATTATTAACAATAAATTTTCATCAACTTTCTTTTATTTCATAACATTACGAAATGATTGTAAATTTTAATAAACACATATAGCTATATTAGCATATGAAATATATTCCAATTCTTTAAATAAAAATTATTTATAACTTTTATCGATTATTTATCATATAAGGAGATTTTTATTTTTAAATTAAATTTTAATTAGGCATAATAATAGAATTTTTTAATAATTGTGTGATGAAAATTATAAAAAATAAAAAAATAAATCAATAATAATAAATAATAATAATAAATTATTATTTATCACAACCGTAATATTAAAATATACTAATAGTCAAGAAAAACAAAATCATCATGAGAATAAAGATACAATTATTTCAAATAAAGTTTTTCCGCTCTTTAAATCTTTACTAGAGCAGAAGAATTTCAACAGTTTACACTTGGAGGTATTAATATTTAAATTTTAACGATGCAATTAGGGTAGAGTATTAATGGTTTACGATATACCTTGTTCCACTTAAAAAGTTTATTCTTTAAATGTTGATAAAAAATTAAAAGAAAAAAAAATCTGAGGTTTTTCTTTTTTTTTACCTATAAAACTTTTTAAGTGATGACAGAATTTTTTTTCTACCCTCTAAAAATCTAAATTAGAAAAAAAATTGTCCAAGACTAATTTAAATTAGTAAGTAATAATATATATATATATTTCATTATTATATTGACATAAAAATATGAAACACATTCCTGTCGAGTTTAAAAAAGTCAATTCATGTTTCCGTGGGCATAAACTTTTCAACTGGATGCTATTAGCAAATTGTGATCCCTTTCTAAAAATAATTGGTGTTCTGAAAATCGCATTGTCGTATAACGACTCATTTGAAACATTCTTGCATAACCATCTTTTGTTTTCCAATGTGGGTTCTCCTTCCTAAGGAAATGAAAAAAAAAATTTTTTCATTGCCTCCTTTTTCTTAAATTAGTTTATAAAAATAATTTTTTTTTACTTTTAAATATAAACGCAAAGTCACAAAGTGAAGTAAAAATATGATTCTTAATTTTTAACACCTAATGATTCATATGCAAGGTATTTATAATTTTTTTTTTTTTTTTTTTAATAAATATATGTATTTGAAAAGGAAATTAGAGACAGTTTATGCAATCAGAGGGTGATTATATGTTCGATCATTTATTTCAAATAAGTGTTGCTTTCATTTGCAAACTGATATTGGGTAAAACATATATGAAATACGCACAATGTTTCCTAATTTTAATAAATATAAATTATTCAATTTCTTTCATTGTTAATTGTTATTTTATTATGATTTTTATTATTTTTTACTATATTCATTTATTATTTAAATTATTATTATTAAAATTGATATTAATAATAATGAAAAAAAAATTTTTTCATTGCCTCCTTTTTATTATTATTATTATTAATTATAATATTAATAATAATAATAATAATAATAATAATAATAATAATAATAATAATAATAATATTGTCATTTCTGAATAAAATATATAAATAGAATAGAATTTATTTAGAATAGAAAAATAAATACAATATTATCCTATAAATAAAAATTTTTTACTTAAATAATAATTAAATTATCAAGAATTGATATTAACAATTATTAAAAAATAAATTGGAGCATTTTTGAAAGGAAAAGACAACAATTTATATTCTAAAAGCATTCAATTTTGCAATGGAAGCAAAAATTATTTGCAATTCCAATTCCTATATATTTAAGTTTTCTATTCATATTAAATTAGCTTAAGAATTATTGTAATTAATTATTAATATCCGTTGAAGTTTTCATTTAAATAAATGATATACTATTATAATTTGCAGTTTTTATATTTTATGAAAAATTTTTTGATAATATTAGCATAAGCGAAGGTTGAAAATGCAAATTCTATATAGAGTGGTATTCGAACTATCGCATAATATATTGTAAATTACACTTAAGAATTTCAATTAAATAAACCTTTTACATTCCTTTCCGCAGTTCTTTTTAATTACTATAAAAATAAATGCAGTTTTTTTTTGCCAAAAGTCTAATTAATTTAATTTTATATGAGATACAAAAAACAATTAACAAATAAAATGAAAAGATATTTTCATATTAAAAAAAAATTAATATAATATTGAATCAAGAAAATATTGTTTCAATGATTCAATAATTATTTTTCATATGTGTGAAATAATATTTTTGACATAGTTTTAATATTTGGATAAAATAAATGTTTTTTCACATTGGAGAATTGAAAAATTGCGCAAAGAAATGGGTATCGGGTATAGGTATAATATTATAATATGTAAAATCACTTTACAAGGTGTTGCAAATTTTGTTGTGAACTGCTGAATTTTACGACGTTTCTATGTTACGGTAACTATCGTATTTCTTCCGGGGCGTAATGAAGGTATCTATAGTTTGCTTTCGCAACGAGAGTATTTACACCGAGCTATGTTTCACTGTACATTTATGCTTGAATGGTGCAATTGTATTAGTATATATAGAATTGTAGAAATCACATAGGTGAAGACTTTTAAAGCATCGATTGTTTACTGTATGCAATGCGACTAGACAGATCAGTACGATTACTCGCCGACTTACATCACTTTGAATAAATAGCTAACAAATTTGTCGTTTTCCGATTTTTACAATTGAATTTTCTAAAAAAAATTACTATCTTGAAAATCTTAAATTATTTGATTTGTAAATAAAATTTCTTTTTTTAAAATAAACAATATTTTAAATATTTTTTTAAATAAAGATAAACAAAAAAAATTGTTAAATAAGTAATATTACAATTTTTATTATCTTTATAAATTAAATAATTAAAACATCAAATTTATTCAATAAGTTGACTTTTTTCGGTAAAAGAAATCCTTGATTTCTATTATTTTATAATTAACGATTTTTTAGATAACTTAACATTTAGGTACTTGTTATATGACTGAAATGTTATGAAATTGTAAAAATGAATCGCTAATAAATTTAGCTTGCATTCACTCAGCAGTGTCACTGGTTGACCGATTGACATCGCGCTTCATTACAGCGTTACATTTCGAAAGTTCAGATTTTACATTTAAAATCGTTTAAAAATCGAAAAGTCACTTCAACTAATAAGAAACAACCTTGAATAATTATTAATCATTATATTAATAATAATATTAATTATTATTAATAATAAATTTATAATAAATTTATTTCATTATTAATATTATTATTATTATTATTATTATTAATATCAATAATTATTTATTATTATTATTATTAACAGTATGATTATTTATCATATAAATAAAACTCATATAATATAAAATATGATCTCGACTAACTACTGATTCTTATGCCCCATTAATTTCATCTCGTTTGTGAGAAAGTTTTCATACCATCTAACGGACAATTAAAGAATTATTTTGGCGCTAAATTCAAATTGAATTTAAACTAGAAACTAGAGATAAGTAAAAATAATTCTTGGGCTAATTGCTAATATTGGTTTGAGGAGAAATTAGAACAAGCGATAAAGAATTAATTAACGAAAATAAATAAATTATTAAACCCTTTTTTGCTTCAATCGCGATTGAGTAGATAAACAAAATATTGTGCAAATTTTGCGCAGAGAAAGGATAATACAATATTTCTTATTTCATTTCGTCATGAAAAATTAATAATATTTGCGATTATCTTCACATAAATTTCACAAGTTTCCCAAAGGATGTGCAAACATTAAAAAAAAAAAATACACAATTTCTCATCTAGAAACTCTCGGGAATTGTGTTATCACGATAGCATGCGAGAGTCGCTGTGCCGAGTTTGTCAATCTCAAAGTCATCGCTCGAGGCTTTGTAGTAATGAGAGAGAGAGAGGGAGAGAGACATCACTTATATTTTTCATCGACCTTCGTATACAAGTCAATAAAGACCCTATTTGATCCACTTCTAATTCCAAATGGTAATAAACCATTAATTATCGGCCTCTATCGTATTTAAAAAACACTTAGTGTCTCACATGGAAATAATTTTGCGACATGGACAAAGTCATTATTAAAAAAAAAATACCATTGTACCAAATCATCACAGGAAAATTGTTCAATAGAACATCGAGAGTGTGTGTTTGAATCCTTTAAAATTGATTCATTCTTTTCATTTTCATTTAATTAATTAATTTCACATAAAAAGTTTCCAAATAATATGAATATTAATTTTTCAAAAAAAAACTAAATTTAATGAACCTCTTAATCTGATTTGTCAATATGGGGGGAAAAAAGCAGTCACGTGCAAATTTTAAGAATTAGGTAAACTTTTCTTTTCTTTTTCAACAAAAAGTCGCAGTAACTATATATATTTTCGCAGACAAGCACAAGTTACGAAACTGCTGCATTTCAGTTTCATGATTAAACTCAACGTACCTGTATACATGATTTTCTTCTGTAGTTGCAAATGAATATTTAAACGTTAGGGATATATCAAAATGCCGTAATATCGGGGAATTGAAAAATTATAAGTTTTACTCATTTCTAGACTAGTTCCCCCTAAACCGGTCCTAAAAGTCTCGTAACTGCGTCAATAATGTTTTTCATTGGGGGGCTCGTGCTTTTCACGCGTGGGCAGTTTTCTTATATGTAAAAGTATATCTATATATTTAGTTTTATATTTATATCAATAGAGTTAATCCAGTTCGAGTATATAATAGTTAGGTAATATGCGCAACAGGTTTCGCAGTTGTAAACTCAAAGTTCTATCGACCTTGTGCAAAAAAAGGCGTGGTTCAAGAACAGAAGCTCTTTAAGTCCTTTAAAGGAATATAATGAGTTTTAGAGTAGAGGATAATGAGTATTAGAAAGATAATTTATACACTAATTAGTGCTTATTAATGTCTAGAGTAATGAACTAAAGTTTCTTCAAGTCACAATCGAAACTTTTGAGAGGAAGGAACAAAAGACCATTAAAATATAGAAATTTTCTCCTGAAGATTATACATTTTTTTATGTAGCAGTTTTTTTTTTTTAACTCTAAAGAGATTCTTCTTGAAGTCAATTTTGATGAAGCTCAATGCAAAAAGTAATTTCGATTGAGGAAAAAAAAAATTCCGATCCTATGCGGTTTATAGAATTGCCATAAGACCAAGTGTGCTCTAGTTCGGATAATATCCCAAGGATGATGATTGCGCGACTCCGGGCGCAGCTTCAGGCACATTGGATATTCCCATATCAGCCAACGAACGTGCACTCTCGGCAATCAACCATTCGAATACCGCAAGAATTCGTCGGAAATGCTATATACAAAGTAAACTCCCTTTAGATACCGCGCACGCCATCACGTTACTATATCGTTTAATCATTTAATTACCGCAAATGTACATTTCTGGTTCACACCAACGAAAATGCCATTATATTTCGAAATACTGTATATTTTTTACGCAAATTAAAATTATTATAGCGGAAAAATAATAGTCTCAGAACCAAATATGTAATAATATTTTTTTATTTCAAATAAAACATTTCTTTGAGTAAATTTAGAATATAGTAAATTCAATGGGAAAAGGGACAGAAAAATCTGTATTTTTAAAAAAGAAATGCGCGAGATAGATATTTATTCTTAATTTTAGAATATATTTCTTTCCCTCACTATTCTGAGCGTAACAATTTTCATGACATAATCTGATTATGACACTATATTAATAATTTCTCTAGACACTAATTTAGCTACATATTTTTCCTGTCATAATATTCTATACTTGTAAACCTGTTTTTGATAAGAATCTGCAATAATCGCATATGCGGCTTTTATGAAAACTGTTTTGATAAAAAAATATTATAGGTATTTGTTTTCTGATAATATTATTTATGAAATAAAAAAAATGGAAATATTCGTTCAATACACGCGATAAATTTTTACATCAGTCGACAGTTCCTTACATTAGTAATTTTTTTATTTTGCAATAATATTCTCAGAATTAAATTAATATCCATAATTTTTTTATTTCACAAAAAATACTGCCAGAAAATAAATATTCTCTTGACTCTCATCAAAATCTTCTGCAAAGTACATAATTTCAATCACGGACTAAAATTTGAAAAAAAAAAAATTAAAAAAACTAATACTTAATACTACTACTAAAAAATTAATATCTAAAAAAATTAATTAATTCTTCATTTAAAAAATGAAGAACAAAGTATTTAAACATTTTTTTAAACGTTCATAGGGATCTTGTAAACCGTGAAAGTAATTATATTTTTTCAAGAAACTATATATCTTAATTCAACACGTCTATTCATTGAAGCGGTAGGCGCTCGGGAAATAATAATTTAAAGCCAGTTGGGTAATCGAATGATTTAGTGTGAGATGCTAAGTAAAGTAGTTGGCAAACAACAAAAACGCGGAAAAGAAAACTGTGCCTTCCAGAACCTCGACAAAAATGAATACTTCTCTCATCAAAACCTTTGAGAAAATAGTAATTATCCAATTTCAAGAATTTTACCTAATGAAAGTCATTTACGTAATAAATTGTCTAATAGGGAATAAAAATAATTTTTAATTTTATATTCCTTCAAAATTTTGTTTCTCACTCAAAAAAAGTATGAAAATACAAATCAAAAATTCATGTACCATTATAGAATTAAACAATCATGCAAATAACTTTTTTCCGCGTGTAAAATCTTAACAGTTAACAGTGAATCTCTTTTATTTGAACCAAATAAAATTTTTTTGAAACAAAAAATTTTTTCAGCTCTGAGACAAATGTATGTTATCTACTCTTCCAATATACATTTTCCTCGTAATCTATTTCACGCTTAATTAAATCCATAAATATAAAAGTAATTAAAAAGTTTTATATAAAGACTTTTCATTATTTTCATAAACCTAGTAATTAAATGAGAATGCAGATTTTACATGTGTATATGAAATTTTTTAATTTTTCAACATACATTATATGAATTTGAAAAAAACGTGTATTTATGAGGAAAGTGAATTATTATTATATTAATCTATTCGATTGCACAAGAAACATATTGTAAAATGTTATGCAAAAATACAGGGGAAACAGAAGAAAAGAAAATCATAATTATAAAAAAGAATATTTAAAATTGTGTAAATGGATAATTTATATAAAAAAAAAAATTGAATAGAATCATTTTGCGAAGCTTTATTTCACTGATATCAAGTTCCTTTCATTATTAAACACCCTAAGAGATTGAAAAATCAATGAAGCATGACTAGCCAAACTACTTCCGCTCTTATAATAAATAGTTGCTTGTGAAATCTGTCAAAATTAATTATGAAATAATAATCCAAGTCTTCGGTACCTAAAACTATCATAATTCTCGTGCGGTGAAATGTCAGTGCACAGTGCAAAAGTGTTATTCAATTTGTGGGTTTAGGTTTTAACCTTTTCAACACTATTGATTATAAAAATTATAACGATAATTATTAAAATCATTTTCCATAATTGAGACGATAAGATGAATTAATTAACCAAACATTTATTAAATTCACAAGTATTAAATATAATAAAGGACAATTTTTCTGAATTACTATACTCTGTAAATTTGAATTAGTAAAATTTTTTAACTAATTTGAATTAGTGATTGACTTTCTGATAACTTTGAATTAGTTCAAAATTTACTAGTGGCAAATTTTTCTTTATTATTTTTTGGTAAAATTTAACAAACTTAAAAGAAAAAAACCAGTCAGTAATTCAAATTAGTTACAAGTTTTACTAATTAAGATTTAGAGAGTAAACAAAACACTTTAATATCAAAAAATTCAACTTTTTGTAATTGAACCTAGTTTTTTTTAAACAAATGAAAACATATTCTCAAAACTAATCACACACGCATATTTGTGGATAATAATGCGAAAACAACAGAAATTGCAAACCTTCATAAACAAATAAATTACTTTTCTTGCACAACGTTATTATTAATGAAATTGATTTAATTGGATATTGTTATATGTGTTCAAATCTTAAAATTCTTAAACGTTTTTCGATAAAAAAAAATATATATAAAAACCCGTGGGAGCAGAATGTCCTGACTTTCGTCATTAAAATTCTATATCTATATGTACTCCTTATTATATTTCTGTAATGAAAAATTATCATTGCGAATGAGTGTTAAAAAAATGTTTCAATATGAATTGTAGTACATATTAATATAGAATGATTAAAAACGATTGCGAGTTCTTTTCATTTCTCTCTATAATATATTGTTTATTGTTAGAAATGATAAAGTCATTCAGTTTGCAAGATTACAGTGAAAGATAAGGTAACATTCAGGTATATATATATATATAATAATATCTTCCATCTAGCGGAGGCACTCGATCCCTGCAAATCGTGAAATCGATAGGGTCAGCAGTGCCACCTTCGTGCTTGAGAATCTGGTGGAAAATACGCGCTACCGAGTACAAAAAAGGATCGTGAGATTTGCGAAAAGTAAACTCGACCTTTTTCTTTGTGTGCTGTAATCTTGCGCACATTGTGGATAATATTTCCATAGTAGAATTCAACTCTCGACATAATTTCTACTTAACCAGTAGTGTCAATTTTTTTCATTTAGTATATATGAAAAATTTTGAATTCCAACATAAATTATTTAACATTCACAAGCAGTATTGTACTATTTACAATGCACTCAGTACAATTTACAATCCGTATTGTAAAATTTACAATCCATTTACAATCTATAATGCAAAATTTACAATCTGTATGGTACAATAAAATCTGTATGGTAAATTTTACAATATTAGTATCTTTCTAGAATTGTAACCTTTGCAATTACACTGAAAAAAATTTGATTCAAATAATGGAATAGTTAACTATTATCAAATAAATAATTACTTCATTAAATAAATTTTTTTTTAGTCAATTATTTATTTATTTAGAAAAGTAAACAATTAAATGGTATTTGATTCAAATACAGAAATTATTAATTCAATTACAGTTTTTATTTATGAAATTTTCAATTTCAATTTAAATCTAAATTATTTGGTGCGAGTAAATATTTATTTGATAATAGTTAAGTATTCCATTATTTGAATCAAATAAAGTTTTTTTCAGTGTAATTTCAAAAGTTACAATTCTAGAAAGATACCAATATTGTAAAATTTACCATACAGATTCTAAATGGATTGTGAATTTTACAATAAGGTTTGTAAATGGTACTGAGTGCATTGATAATAGACAAATTGATAACCAAAGTTTTAAGTTATTTTAAATAAAATTTGTCTAATAAATATTTATTCGATTTAATAATTTTAGGTCGATTTAAAAAAAATTTTTTTGCCCAAGAATTTCCTCGTTTACCAAATTTTTTATGAAACAAAACAAATATTTAGTTAACTGTATAGCAATGCAATTTAGATGCAATTTAGTTGATTTAACTAAAATTTGGTTGTTTCAAATAAAATTTTTTCTGTTTGTATTTTTAAGTCTCTATCTAATAATCAACCTTTGAGAGAAGCAGATAATTTTGAATGATACACATTTCGAAATGGGCTAGAAGCAAAAGGGAAAAAAAAGAAAAACAAGGAACAAAAAATGTGATTTTAATGACAACGCTAAATCCTCAATTCGCATGGAAAAGCATAAATCTGCAAAAAGCAAATTACGCATTGAAAAGTAGACCCGCTCTAAATACTGATTACACATGAATCGTGTATATATATTTCTCGAACTGGTTTTGTTAAGTAATAATTCCACTGCTGGTGCATAATTAGTTTTAGGGGGCTCGCTTACAAGTCTTGGTACCCAATTTATATTATACGTATATACATGAAAGAACGAGCAACGAGCCCCTTGACGCTTGTCAGCGAAAACTTTTCAAGTTAAATGAAACCAATAGAAATATATGTATGTTTTGTAGGTGCGGTCCGCCGTCACATATGAATGCGTATAAACTTCTGGTCGCAATCATTATACACCTAGGGATAAATTTTTACCTTTTCAAAGACCGGTCCCGTATTATATTCATTCGGACATTTCTAGGTCTTTTCCTTAACGTTATTTTGTTTACATTTCGCAGGACTTTGAAACACGTGCCTTATATTGAATATCAAATCCTAGCAAAGCTTAACTAATTAATTGCGTGAAAACTAGCCAATAAAAAAGTATATTTTTAATTAATTACTTATTATTTTTTTTATTTTTTTTACTTTATTATATATATTGTTCATCAGGGAATTCACGTGGAGGCAATGAAAAAATTAAGTTTCGCAAAAGATTTTCTATAAATGTGTACAAGTTAAAACGACTTTCTATGGTTATAAGTTTAGCAATTTTTATTGCAAAAATCTTTGAACCGGTTTGAA
The DNA here is from genome assembly GCA_001855655.1 of Leptopilina clavipes. Taxonomy (NCBI): domain Eukaryota; kingdom Metazoa; phylum Arthropoda; class Insecta; order Hymenoptera; family Figitidae; genus Leptopilina; species Leptopilina clavipes. Next base: position 31,589 of record JUFY01023002.1, on the reverse strand, counting down.
TAACTTAACAAAAAAGTCGTGATAGGTTATTGGCTATCCAAATCAGGGAGAAAAGATTTGCTACATTTGATAAAATTCTGGACACTTTGTGAGTTGAACGTAATTTTTTAAATTTTTTTTTTTTTATCGTCAAACGTGAATTCTCATGGAGCAATAAGATTTATCACTTTGTAAGTTGTAAAATAAAAAAAGAAATTAAATAATAAATGTCTTCTTGTAGACATTCTTTGAATTTGGTTCTTACATCTTAATTACTCAATTAATATCATTTCTAAAATTGGTATTTTTTAAATTCCGTGCTAGATATTGTGTAAGCGAAATAGGATTTTGGTCAATATGGAAACAAAACAGTTTTTTGGCAATCGGGAGTTTGATTTTGTACTCCAAACGGGGTAAAGTGGTAACTCAGAATACTATTTCTAAATTATAACAAAATGTTAATAATACAAAAAGTTAAATTTGAAACTCTCTAATTGAAAAGATTCTTTTTCAAATAATACACCGAAAAAGATTTCTTTAAAATAATGGATTACTTGCGTTTATTATCAAATAAATATTTACTTGAGCCACATAATTTTTTTTAAATCAAATAAACTGTAACTAAAATAATAATTTCTGTCTTTGAATCAAATTTAGTTGACTCAAGTAAAAAATTTAATTTACTCAAATCAAATTTATTTGACTTAAATAAAAATTTAAGTTATTAATTTATTCACTTGACAATAGTCAAGTAATTCATTATTTGAATCAAATAAATTTTCTTTCGCAGAGTAACAAGTTACATTTGTTAATAAGTATTATAACACAAATTGCACTAATTTAGAAAATAGGATTATCGGTGAAAACTGTTTTTACCCCATTTTTTAAATTTATTGTGAGAAGAGAAAAAAAAATTCATATAATAACTAACGCGTTACAAAATAAATAAGAAAATATTAAAGTTGTCAGGTTTTGCAATATTTTGTATTCGCTTTGGCGTCTCTTTGCGGGCTTATGGGGTGTCCCGCGAGGTCTATATACAACTATACACGTGTTAGATGGATTACGTGCTTTATATACATACGTAAAGTTGCGCAAAATTCGTGAGTGGTGACTGGACTGCCGTTCTCAGTCGGGTAATTGGTTACGAAAAGGAAAAAATATAGAAGAAAAAAAAAAGTCCTGTCTCGAGGCGCACAAACCACCAAGAAATGACGGGGGCGTTCACCATCCTTGGAAACGATGAAAATGGCACGGCACTTACGGCATCTAGGAAAGTAAAGGAATTGAATGTCGCAGATTCTCGTTAAACGATTCTTGTTAATAACTTTTATTCTTCTAATAACCAATTATCGAGGTTTACCTTGAAATAGAAGCGTCAATAATTATACATCCTCGCACTAAAAGATTCTCTAATTTTTTTTTCTTCTTTTCTCATAACTCTGCTCTAAAAAAACATTTTTCAGATGCGAGTTTATTCTTTTTTAGTTAGTTGTAAATAGGACATTGAACATTTTAATTGTATCCATAGTTTATTAACTTCTATGAGTATAAAATTTTTTTTTAAATTCAAAGCATGAATGCGTTTCAAGAATGTTTATTGAACAGGAAATTGCAGTTGAAGGTTACTTAGAAATTTAAAAAAATTTTCAGTCTTTCATATATTAATGTTATAATAAAAAAATTCTCCCCTAAAAAAAAAAAAAAAAAAAAAAAATGAATGAAAATGTTGTTCTGTAAAACAGATTCTGTGTTTTTAATTTGTTTTTGACAAATTATCTTACACTAAAAAAACAATTTATTTGATTCAAATAATGAATTACTTGACTATTATTAAATAAATATTTGTTTGTATCAAATAAACTTTATTTGAGTCAATTAAATGGTATTTGATTTAAATACAGAAATCATTGATTTAAATACAGAAATCATTGATTCAAATACAGAAACCATTGATTCAAATACAGAAATCATTGATTCAAATACAGAAATTATTATTTCACTAACAGTTTATTTGATTTAAATATAGAAATTATTGCATTCAAGTAAATATTTATTTGATAATAGACAAGTAATGCATTATTTGAAACAAATAAATTTTTTCGTGTACATTTTAACATAATTACAATTGCAATATAAAATGTCGAAAGAGAGATTGTGTGTCCATTTTTCTAAATTCAGTGGTATGAAGATAAAATGTTTTCGAAACTGAATTTCCTTATTGAAAAGGATTCTTCTTTTTTTATAATTAACATAATAAAATTCGAGTATTTTGCAATTGACATTTAGACATTATTCTATATGGGCACCACTATATATATGGTTTTTATTCACTTTTAAAATAATGTGCAAATGAGTTTGCAAAAAATGTATATACATTTTAATGTTCATTCAACAATGAAGAACATATAACTCCTAAAGTAACATATAGTAAAAACCTTATCTATGTGAAAATATCTCGAGAAACAATGTTGATAAACACATTTAAGAAATCTCACTTAATTAACAATTATTACTTTAAACTTTTCTTTCTTTTTACAAGAAAAATTGGATAGATTTATTTCTTCACTGTAGACACAAATTAGAAAACTTATAATAATTTTTTGTCTTCTAGAACAATAATAATTTATATTCAGACAACATATTATAAGTAAAAGAATAAGGAAAAGAATAATAATAAAAAAATAATAATAATGGTAAAAATTAAATTGATACTATGGTAAAATAGTAACAATCAATATTAATTATTAAAACAATTTACTTTTAAACAGTTTATTTTATTTAATTGATGTAATTAATTTCAGAATATATTTTTTTTATTTCCACTGAATAATAATGGAAAAAAAAATATTGGAATATGACAAGAAGAAAAGTATGTGTGTTAAGCAGGAAAAATACTTATGAAAGAGGATACGCTTGTTTGATATGTTAATTATAATCATGCAAATTTTCTAATTGGATAATTATTTTATAATACTTATCAAATGCGAAAGTGTTGAATGCGGATATACAGTTTGAAATAATAAAATATTGATCTATTCATGATTAGGTAAAATTTCTAGTTTCTGATCTATTTCGCAATATTTCATTACATCCGCACGCGTTAATGCTTTCACTGACTTGCGCTTCTTCCTCATTTTCATGATTAGATTATTAACCTCAATCTATATATGTATAAATAAATTATTATTGAAAGTTGTTTGTAAATTGCCCATCACACCGCGAATTATCGGAAATAATATTTGTACCCTCCTTTAATAACATTCTTTACAATATGTCACAATCGAGTCCCAATTATGCTGTTAACCAAAAAGAAACCACTTTTTGTTAATAATAATTATTATTCATCTTGAATAGTAAATCATATTTAGATTAATTAATTAGTTAGTTAATTCTAGAAGTTCTTAATAATATTCACCCGTAGAAAAATAATAATAAATATAGAATGTCTTTTTAAATATTCGTTCAACACTCCCAATTGTAAATGCTATGGAAAAAAGTGATTTGGACCAATTCCAGGACAATTACTCATTAAAAAAAAAATCCAACTCTCTTCATTTGCAAGTAAACGTCACAGTCAAGGAATTCACTTAGCAAATTCGACCTTAGTCGAATGCCATTTGCCTCTTTAAATTGCTCTTGTTTTTTTTTCTTTTTTGCAAAACGTTCAAGATTCAAAGCCAGGAAAAGACGAGAGATTGCCTAATCGCAAGTTCTCTGATTCTAGGGCCAATAGGTCCAGTTTTCCAAAAAAGGAGATCGCACGCAGTGACCATTGGTACACACCAAGTCATCTGAGATTCAGATCATGCCAAGGTGGCTTTTTCTTAATGACCGTAGCACAACCTTCATCTTCGTATTATACCACCATTCTCGTTAAAATCGGAATCTTCAACAAGCAGATTAATTTGATGAGAAGAATCAAGGTCTTTAATTTTCATTCTACAAAATATAGATATACGAATAGTGTATAGATAATATTTATAAGATATTCGGTTAGACCAGATTCTTAAAATGAAAACACGAGTGCAAATATGATATAGAGATACATGAGTGTTGCATTAAGGGGGTTCGAAAGGGTCCTTCGTCAATGGTGAAAGGGGTCCGTATTACGATACAAGTCGCTCGTGTTCTGAACTGAGCCCCCGCCTGATTCTACCTCCCTAGACTTGGGCAGGGCTTACCTATAAAAGCCTACGAGCTGCCCCTCAAAGATGTAGTACTTTACAGTGTATCACACAAGAAAGATCACCATGAAATTCATCGTAAGTCTCAAACAGGACTCGATAGTATTTCATATTATATTATATATACGAAAACACATTTTACACTCGCCAATTTTCTATTTTACTATATATTCACTCATATATTTATATAAATAATATTCATTATACTGTATACTCGATTAATTGTTTATAATATTCATTACATACTAATCATTAAATACTATATTTTTTATTAGACGGGAAATTATTTACATTTGCTCTATAATTTTTATAATATTCAAAATATTTATTTCGCATTCATTAAACTGATATCAATTACATTTTTATTAAACGGGAAAATTATATTTTTATTAAACTATTAGTATATATTCACTAAACCACATGGTATTCATTATACTGCATGATAATATTCACTATACTGCATAATATATATTATTCTATATAAAATTTATTATACTTCATAATATTTATTATTCTGTATAAAATTTATTATACTTCATAATATTTATTATATTGTATAAAATTAATTAAACTGTAAAAAGAGTATTATTCTGCATAATATTTAGTATACTGTATAGTATTTATTATACTGCATAATATTTACAATATACTGTATAGTATTCATTACATGCTGTGGATTATAATTTTATATACATTGCTTTCTTTGTAATAATTCTCCAGTAAAGTGAATCTCTTTTTCAAAAATTGACCAACATATTTGCTACCAAATTGTTTAAAATATGTTTAAAAAATCATTCAGTATTAGAATAATTTGATTTTTAACTTTATCCAACATATTTCAATTTTTTCTATTGTTTTGCCGTTTTTTTTTATTAATTTTGTTTTTCCCATTAATATCTGTCTATTTAATGTGCTATACTTCAGTTTCTATTTAAATGGAAAAATATTTAATACTAAAATACAGAAAAGTTTACAAATTTCGCAGTTAATCCCTTTTCTATACGAAAATAAATTTAGAAATGATTATTATTAATTATCAAGAACACATAAAGCACTAAAACACAAATACTAAAATCAATTTAAAGAATAAAAGCAGTTTAAAATCAGTTTCATGTATAAAGTTTAAAATCAGTTCTAGGCATAAAGTTCAAAATCAGTTTAATGATTACGAAATTAAAATATTTTAAAGGAATAAGCAACTAAATAGAACGTTATTTTCAGATCGCTCTTGTCGCCGTTGTGTTGGCCGCCGCCGCCGAAGCTGTAAGTATATCGCAATTAAAATTCATAAATGAAATCGAGGAAATTGAACACAGAATACTGAATTCGCTTCCTCGAAATAAGTGCATTGACTTTCAATATTACGTTTCCCGATTGCCCACGGTTTACGTAACATTGCATCAAGTCCATTGAAGACTGGATATACTAATCGACTCGTCATTTGCATTCGATTCGCATTTCTGTTTCTAAAGTAACTTGTGTTCTCTCTGATTTTAAATTAACTCAACATCTTAATGTCTACTAATAGTTGATCGACAATCAAGATCGTTATCCGCATATAACATATGAGATCATTATCGACAACATGATTTCTTTTTCAAACTGATTGTAATCCAAATAATATGATCAATAATCCAAATCCATATACATATGTGCGGCATTTTCGAAACATTCACGCATAATAAAATAATACTATTGTCTTTCATCTTTTCTTTCGTTATGATTTTAACGATTGCAGTTACAGCAACCGTTGTAAGATTTAATGATCTATTACGAGAATCAGCCATGGATTCTCGCTTCTAACGTGCGATTATATCTATCCGGTAATATATCTCAACAGCAACAAACAACGTAACAATGCATAATAGCACTCTCGCTACTTTTATGCTCATTTCGCGGTTCTTTGAATTCTATTTCATGCCTTCCCTCAACGCTCCAGTAAAGGAGTAATGTATTCTCATATACATATAGGGGAAGTAACTTCTGCAACAATGGAGTAACATCAAATGAAACCATAAGATATTGTTACGCGATGAAATTAAAGCAAGTGTCATGTTTATTTTCAATTTTCATTAGTCTCCGATAAATCAGTGGCAAAGTGGATGGCAGGATCCTTGGCAAAATCAGGGATGGCAAAATACGCAAAGTAGTGGATGGCAAGATCCATGGAAAAGTAGTGGATGGCAAGATCCATGGAAAAGTAGTGGGTGGCAAAATCAGGGATGGCAACCAAAGGTAAAACGTATTGATTGAGGCGATAATCGGGATTACAATCCTGTCTCGTCCACTTTTCATTGCTGACATTCTGAAACATTTTTTCTTCATCTATTTTTGATAGACTCTTATTGACTATTTCAATCTCTTACTTCTTTTTTCTTCTGTTTCTTCCTGTGATTTTCATCTTTTGTCTTTTTGATCCCTAGTTTCATCTACTTGTTTTTTTTACTCTCTTCTCTGAATTTCCAAATCTCTCAATCGAGGAGAAAATCAATTTCCGAATTTGAACTTCAAACTGAAGAACAAGTTCTTATTCTTGTATTCCTGTTTATTGGAAAAACATTTCGTCGATGAATTGAAATTATACCCCCCATGTTTTTTGTTTGATTGTTATAGTTTATAATGAGAATAATAATTGTTACAGGGTCACCATGAACACTATGTTCATGCCATCCATGTCAACCAACCACCAGCGATCCCAGCTCTTCACCCAGACCCCCTTCACTTGAAGGGACATGACCACCCCAACCACATCCACTACTCGGCTCCTCATGTTCATCACCCCCATCTTGTTGGATACGAAGTCCATCATCATCATGAAGAACCCGAAATCAAGCACGTCAAGCACGGATGGTAAGCAGCGGTGTTCTGAGGCGTCATCTTATCAATTGGTCCACGGTGGTAAATGTCGTTCAGATTTCATCATCAATTGGATAAAATAGAACGATTGGGTCGAGTTCCCCAATTAAGGGAGTGTATAGCAAATTGGATTCCTGGAACGACAGTGCACGTTAGAACTCGACCTATGACGTTCTTTTTGGCTAATATAAGTCAATCTGCGAATTAATTTTTTTCGACAATGGAAATTCATTCAAGGACGCAAAAAAAAAGAGAAGAAAACCATTGGCAAAAAGGCGTCAAACTACCACCCGGACCACTGACCAGGCATCCGAAATAAAAAATCATTTTTTTTTGAAAAAATCTATCTTATCGTATTACCACGTCACATACCCTACAACACTCCCTCCCAAAAAACCTCCCCCCTCTCTATCAAAACACAGTGTATCTTTCTGTGCGGCATGTGATACTGAAGAAGACATCAGACATCTGAGCCACTGTATATTTTTTTTTTCTGTTCTTCTGCGCAAACGTTTCACTCCCAAGTCCCTCTCGAACCATACTTTTATTTATTTTCTAATAAAAGTTATTAGTCTTGTGATAAAAAAAACGTTGTTTTATTCTTTCACCTTATATTCCATTTCGAAAATTCTTATTATCAACAACATCAACATCATCATTATTATTAGAAATAATAGTAGATGAAATCATTAATAACATGAAATCATTATATTTTAAAGATCAAAAAAATTGTCTTCAAATAATAGAAATTTTGTTCTTTAAATTGATAAATTTAGATCATTGATCTATAATATATAATAAAAATTTTCTTTTAACTAAAGATAAGATTTCTTTGCTCCAAAGAAAGTCCACTCGATTTAAAAATAGTTTAGTTAGTTAATTAGTTTATCACATAAATAATTCTTTAAAGTCCATTTGGCATATTTCATCAGCAACATTTAAAAATTTTAAACAACATTAAAAATTTTTAACGATTTAAAAATTATTAAGAAGGAAAGCAGTTTTCATTTAAAATTGTGATATTTCCTTTACTGGGCATTTTTAAATTAAAACAAAATTTAGTTCCTTAGTTTGCTATTTAATCTCTAAAGTAACAATGAGTAAAAATTTGAAGTATAAAAATATAAATATAAAAAATATATTAATATACACGAAAATCAAAAATATGCATCATTTGAATTCATTTTTCAAATGAAATCCGGAAATAAATAACATAAAAATAGTCACAAAAAAATTGAAAAAAAATAAAACAGAAAAAATGTAATTTAATTTATTTTCCAGTCTGAAATAAAACAATTAATAATTCAACTTGACTGAAATTACTGTCAATCATAAAATATATATTAGTTATTTGTAACTGCAATATTGTCTCTAAATTTATTGTCAAATAAACTTCTTGGAATAACATTAATAACAATAAATTACACTTACGAAAAAAAATGCAAACGTGATGATTTACAAACTATCTTACGAGTTTACATTCTTGTTTATAAAATTTATAATTTATACTGTAGACATTTAATGTCTACTGTATCATAAATATTGTATCTTATGTTCGTAATTTAAAATAGACATTTAATAAGAATGTCAAATTGGGTGCAAATTTTCTGCATCAAAGTTGTTAATATATTTTCAAAATTATTTAATTCTTTTTTCGTTTATTGCAATAAAATGATGGAAATAGAAAAACATGCCCTATTCAGAACCCTTTTGAACCCTTTCATTTCAATTGCGAATTCTTTCAGAAAATAGTACGATTTTTGAGTTTTTTCATGAAAATATATTCACATTTTTGACTGAAAAACATTGTTTGAAATCGGAAATTTAATTAACTAAGAGAAAATGCCCGGAAACGGAGAGAAAAAGCTTATTATGTGAATAAATAATAATCTCCCTTCCAGTTCGCAAAAATACATTGCAATGTAGAGATGGTAAATCAATTGAAAGTTGCCAAGGCAACGTTCGCAACAAACATTAGCCTAAGTGATACTAGTTTCCTATGGTGTTCGACAATAAAGGACATTTCTCGTTTCATTTTTCTTATCAAAGAACATCTTGGTCCCAGAATTGACACAACAACCATTGTTTGAAGTTTGATGATAACAGTTAACAAAACATAAATAATCGATCTAAACCCCTTGACATGCGATGTGCAACTCTCTCATAGTTAAAAGTATCTCAAGTGATGGTCATTTTACAATAATTTCGATCTAATTTTCCTAGCACAATTTTCCTAGCTGTAGACAAGCTTTTCTAAAGAAAAAACACAAAGAGAAAATGTTTCACAAATGCTACTGAATTTGATGATTTATTAATTAGAAATTATTCTTATAAAATTATTATTGAATCAATAAGAATTTTTTTGCACTACAAATCTAATTTTTTTCTCAAGTAGAATTTGCAGTTTATTTAAAAATCATTTCTATGTTGAATCAGATATTGGAAATTTATTATTTCCCCGTAGAACGATTATATTTCTTATTTGCAATACTTGCATTTATCAAAGTGTTTTTCGTATGTAATTTGCGATTGTATTTCGAAAACGAATGCAAATATATGAATATACAAAAGTGGAATATACAGTTGTATGTATACAGTAAATATACAGAGTCGTGAATTCCTTAACTCTTAAGAACTTATAGAAAAAGTGCAAAAGTAGGCATTGAAAGGGAGGATAATAAAATTCGCCTGGAGGCCTTATATATGTGTATACGTGTATACATATATTCCTTCTATAATGTTTTTTTTTTTGCAATTACTGGTGCATTCTCAGCTCGGCATAATTTTCTTGCACCACTGAGATAATTCGTTTACCATTTTGGCGAACTGGTTTATTTACCACACATGAATAATATTGCCTAACAAGAAGGTTAGTGAACAACCGGCAATATAGAAAAATGAAAATGGAACATGTTCTTTAAGCAAAAACATGTTTTTCACACACGAGACTTTAATTTAATTACAGGTATAATAGATCAGAATTTTCATTTTTTATCTAGAAGAAATATTAATGTTCTCTCTGATCCCAAAAGATCAATGAATGATACATTTTTTTCCAAAAAATAAATTGAGATACGTTAAAATGAAGAATTTTCAATTTTTAAAGGCGAATATAATTCTAAAATTCTAAAATTATAAAATTATAATATATTATAATACCTATATGTAAATTAATAGTTAGAATAATAAAATTCTAATTGGTCCTTGAACTGAAACGACTTGCGAAATAAATAATAACATATATAATAATTTATGTGTAAAATGAAGTTTTTGAAAAAAAGTTTTTATGAAAGAAAAATTGTGAATTAAATTTTCCATATTTAAAAACCAGATATCTCTTTTTCTATATCTACACCTATTATATTTTTCTGTTAAGTAAACACAATTTTGCAATGGTAAACGGAAACATTCTCATGAATAATTTTGCACGGTTCTTCTATTAGTAGAAGAGATAGATGCTCACTGAGAAATTTAACAATAAGTCAATATTCTTTTTCAAATAAAGGCATTCGCTTACGGAAAAGGTTTTATTGAATCAAAGAATATATGATTAATGAAGCAAAAAATTTCACTTTGCTGCAGAAGACTCTTCTCTAATTGAAAAAAAAATGTTTCTTTTAAATACAATCTACCTGCACGAAGAAAATCTATATTTAAATAAAAAAATTAAAGATTTTCGAGATGAAAAAAAATTCATTCCTAAGGATGTAAATACCGAGAGGAATAAAAACTACCAATTTTTAATCAAAAAATATTAATTAGCTTAATTAACTACTAAATTAATTTAATTAATCGTTAGTAAAATTAATTACACTAAATTAATTTAATTAATCAATTAAATAATTAATTTCAGGTATACAATGAATATTTTACTAATTTTCCTCTCTATATTAATTCGTGAAAATGGATGAAAACGAATTTAATCAAAGAGAAAGAATTTATCGCAAACAATGATTGTTGCATGAATTCGAAATTGAAATGAAGATGATCGGATCGAGTGAACCACTGACAATATCAGAAGAAAATGTGAATGCATAGGAGGCTTGCTTGTCCCTTGAGGTCTTTCAGTGTCGTCAGTTCGATCCGGTCACTGGGCCATTCAGCATGAACAACCAGCTCCGTAAGAATATTATATACAAATTTACTTCTATTTTTATTTCCGGTTACCTACACACTACATATACGCTATTTTTAAAAAGAATTCACTACTTTCCTTTCTTTTTTAATTTTTTTATTCGTTTGATCGTAAAAACACTTTTAAGTACACGATATACACTGAAAAACGATTCTAATTTTATTTCATTTTTCCCTCCAAATTTTGCATTTCTCATTGGTTGGTTTTGATTTATTTTGAAAAAGTCAAAATACAAACTTTGAGAGACAGAAAATTTAAAGTATTATTTAAAAAATTCTTTCCTTGTGAGTTATCAATTAATTATTAAATAATAATTAATAGTTTAATATATAATTTTAATAAACATTTTTTACTTATTAATATTAATACTATTTGCATTCCACGTATTTTATAATGTGACACCATTTTTTAAAGATATATGTATAAATTGAAACAATAAACTTATATAATTATACCTATTATTTTTAATTTATAAATCGGGTCAAAGATTTATACACTGACGAATAATACACTCATTAATATTTGATATATTAATATATTCATATAACAATAAGTTAGAATGTTATATTAATAGTTGTAGTTACATTAATCTTTAAAATAATGGTTTATTCTCTTTTTCCATTAGACTCACAATCTATATATTCCATCAACAGTGAAAACCATTTAGTGCCCATAAAGTCCAGAAAGACTTAGTAAGAATATAAAATTATTATTATTACCAATGCAAAAATTTTGAAATATCTCTAGAATTGAATTCTAGCTGAAGTTTCAATTTTCAATTGAGTTAAAAATAAAGTTTAATCATTTCTTCATTTTTCAGTTTTAAAACAAGAAAGAAGAAATGTGGCTTAGGAAGTATATTAACATGTCTTCTTATTGTTGGTTTATTAGCAGCACTCATTACTTTAATTGTACTCTGTGAGTAAACGCATCTAATTTTACCTCTATTTATTCATAATGATAATAATATATTATTAATAAATTATTATTTTTCAAGTTTTATTACACTGCAAAAAGAAAATCTTATTTTAAGGTAAAGCAGTTTTGAAATACAATTTCTGAGCAGTTTAAGATTCAAAAAGGGTCTGAATTTCATGTTTTTTTTTTTGTAAATTAAAATCTTATCTATGCACGAGTTTGAGTTTAAATCAAGACCAGTCGTACTTTCAAAAATTATTAAGATAAGATTCTCTTTTTATTCTTAATTTTATAAATTAACTATAATTAATAATATTAATATCTAGGCTAACTAAATTAATATATGCAACGTTATTATGTATCAAAAAGATTTTGTGTTCAATTTTGCAAATGAAATATTTCATATACAATTTTGAGCATTTTAATATAACTTATAACTAGTAATGACGTAATATAAATTGTCAAGGTTTATTTTAGTCCTTGACATAGACATTTGCCAACTAAAGCTTCTTCCGTAAGCTTTGAACTATACGCACATATTGAAGTCATTGATCTTTCCCTCGACAATTTATTTTTATTTATATAATTTCATTAAAAAAAAATTATCATTTTTCAAAAAATTATTTTTACGCAATATTATTAATTACAATGAAAATTTTAATTAAATAAAAATTGATTAATTTTTTTTAGAAAGTAAATTTTCTTTTATTTCATATAATATATTGTTAAATTTAGTTATTTTTTTATTTGATTTACTTTCATGGTATCGATCATTCCGAAAAATGTTAGATTTAAATACTAGATTAAGCCTTAACCAGAAATCATTAAGAATTTATATATGTATGAATATGATATTTATTGTTGAGGGTTTTTGTATTTATAACTATTTATTTTATTTCATTTTTTTTTTGTAAATTACCCTATTATTGATCTATTGACTCTAGTAATATGAAGGCATTGTGTTTTTTTAGTTAAAGACAAAAATAGACTTTTTTTATGTCTTTATTTGCATAATATATGCAAATAAAAAATAAACTAAAAATAATTTTTTTTTTGCAGTAATTTAAATAAAACATAGTGATGTAATTAAATTTGTAATTTTGTAGCGATTGATTTATTGAAACGTTATTTATTAACGTGCTTTATAATTTAAAGATTCAATAAAATATCATTATGTTTTTAGATTTGAAAATAAAGTGGCTTTATTTATGTAATGACGAGGACTGCGTGCGAATTGGTAAGCACAAAAAAAATATAATTATTACTTAAATTTAATATGTCATTCACCTTTTTTTCTCTTTGAATCGATTCTCACGGGAATATTTATTGCAATAGCTGCTAGTCTTAAGGAATCTATGGATACTTCTGTAGATCCTTGTGATGACTTTTACAAGTGAGTAAATTGCAAATTTCTAAATTCACTTTTTTCGTTTTTTTTCAAATATCTATTTAGCTCTATTATTATACTCACAGTTCTAGATTTTTAGATATACTATTCCATTTTCTTGGTTCAGTTGTAATTGTAAATTATTTCGCCAAGAAAGTTTTATTACCGTTGCGTAATGTAATTCAGTTTATTTAATTGTTGAGAAAGAACTGTGTGTTTTTATCACGGTTAACAGATATTTTTCTCATTCAAATGTCATTTGAGTGGGAATTTTTTTCTTTATTTTTGGTCAAACAGTTTGGAACTGTAAAAAAATTATTTTCAATTCAACAGATATTTAATTAATATTTAATTCAACACAATATATAAGTGATGATAAAATATTCTAATTTTCATGAAATAAAAAGATATTTAATTAAACAAAGTTTGATTTAAGTAAACAAAGTTTGATTTAATTAAACAAAATTTGATTTACTTTTAAAAAATTTTGTTCAATTGAAAAAAATTATATTTAATTCAACAAAATAATTTTCCTATCAATTTCACACTGTTTTATTCAAGAAAAGTATTAACAAATTCTATTTTTCCAAAATTGTAAAATACTCTTACAATATTTAATGATGTATTTTTTCTATGAATGTATAGTCTTATGTCTAATATTCTAAATCTAAAATTCAAATGAGACTAATAAGTCTTATTAGAAAATGAATATTCTTCAAATTATATGATTAATAACTGCCTCCTCAGGTGTGAATTAATAACACAGTCTTTCAATATATCCATACAATTTGTGAGACATTCATTTCCGACGTCATTTCAATTAACGGGTTTTTAAATTTATCATTTCATTATAATTTCCATTCAAATCCTATAATTATATTATTTAACAAAATGTATTTTTATTGGTAACAGTTCTAATTAAATATTAAATTGATATATAGAGATATTTTTTTGTAAATAAAAAATTTTTGCAACGAATTATTAAAAATAGTCTTTCTACATATCAAAGAAAGATTCTTTAAATCAAAAATATTCTATTGACTAATGAGATATTAACAATTAAGTTAATATAATTAATATTTAAAATTATATTATTTATAATTTTATATAATTAATATTTGTTAATATTCAGTACTATAGAATTTTTTCGATTTAAAGAAATCTTTTTTTAATGATTAAAAAGAATATTTAAAATAATACTTGACAGTAAATACAAATCATTCGTTTGGTTGATTTTGGCTAATTTTCATCAGTAAATTTTATACTGAGCGATTAATTTTTTCCCTGCGCGAAGAAAAGCAAAATTTCTTTTCAAAAGTATAACAAGTAGATTGAATTTGTTTCTTACGGAGAAAGTATTTATGCAATATGATATTTATATACGTATATAGAGTGTTGGAAAATAAGATTATAAGTATGTGAAATTGGTAGTGGTGTGAATTAAATACATAACTGAAAGCTTACATCATGAATATAATATAATATACATGAACTACAGTCGCGCTTACTTCCTCTATATAACTTAAAGTAGGTATTTGTAAGTAGTGCACATAAAGTGTCAGTGCACGTTTAAGATAACGTCTCTCCTATGTACATAGGTACGCCTGTGGTAGATGGCCTCAAATACATCCATTACCTGAGAGTAGTTTAACCAATTCCTGGTTTAGTGAAAGAAGTAAAAGAGTAACAAGAGTGATTAGAGACTTGTTGCGAGAAAATTCCTCTGATCACGTTCCATGGGCCGTTGAACAGGCAAAGACATTGTACAAAAGTTGCATGGATTTAGGTCAGTTTTGCACAAAACTTTTCTCTAACTGCGATAATAAATTATTTTTTATTTCATCTACTTATCGAAATTTAATGAAAAATTATTTCAATTCGATTTTTATTTTTTCAGATTCCATAAATGCCTGGGGACTTGTGCCTTTGTTGAGTTTGCTAAAGGAATTAGATTTGCCGCAAATTCCTGCAGCTTTCACAAAAAAGAAGACAAACTTTGTTCGGCAAATGGCAAGGGTTAAGCGTATTCTTGGAAAGGATATATTTTTCGGCATGGATGTGTATCCTGATCCTAGAAACAAATCTCGAAATACAATAATTCTCGATATACCAACAACAGAAACTCCATTTCCAAAGTATGTAATTTCACGTTTTAATAAATACCAGAATGAAATATTTAAAATTAATTATTTATTCGCATCAGTGACAAGGAAATAGAAATGCGTTTACAAAAACTGAAAAATCAGATGCTCAATTTGGAGGATGAATTAAAATTGGAAGAAGTTTCAGCGACGATAGAAAAAAATTACATGATTGATGCTATTAAAGAAGTCATTAGTAATGGAACAGTGGAATACAGAAGTTGCAAATCTAAAACATTGTCTTCCTTTGCTCGCGAAAATGAAGTAAATATCGTGGTTAATCACATTTATGATCTTGACGAAGTATTTTACAAGGTAATTAGTTTTCTTCACAACCATTAATATTAACTATTTATAAACTATAGTGGATATTTATTATTTACTAATTTACTATATTCACTGAAAAAGAATTTATTTAGTTCAAATAAAGCACTATTTGACTATATCAAATAAATATTTATTTGTATATCAAATCAATTTTTTTAGTCAACTAAATTTAATCCAAAATTTCAAATACAGAAATTACTATTTCACTTACAGTTAATGATTCAAATAAAAATTATTTCATTCAAGTAAATGTTTATTTGATAATATACAAGTAATCGGCTATTTGAATCAAATACATTTTTTTTCAGTGTATTTATTTTTTGTTATTGTTTTAACTTTTAGTTGAGAAATGCAGACAACAGTACATCAATAACGGAGGAGGACTTATCGGATGACGATTATATGGAAATGGAGGATTTGCAGAAACTAACAGACGAGTATGTAAAATCTGTTAATTCGTCATTGAAACCGAAAATAATTTGGAGACCATTTATTGAAGAAGTTTTTAAAGATATTTTAACATTGAATCAAAAAGATATTGTCCTAGTAGCAGATTTAGATTACTTGAAAAAAGTTGCATACATATTATCTTCCACAGAAGAAGAATTATTAGGTAAACTTTACAAAAAATTTATCCCATTACTTTTTATTATTTATTATATATATTTTCTATTGGATTCGTTTTTGATTTTATCTTTCAGATAATATATTTAATAATAAAAATGGATTAATTTTTCATATTTAGAAACCGTTATTTGGTGGAGTGTCATTGATATCATAACACCGTTTGCTTCTAAGGATCTGAGAAAAATTTGGACCACTTATCTAGATGAAATAATGGAAGTTGAAATTGGTGAATCGAGATCTATGAATTGTGCAACGGCTGTGAATGATTTAATGGGTTTGTAATAATTTACATTACAAAATTTTTTCAAATAAAACTGAAAAATTTGCAAAACAAAATTTTATATATAAATTTGTTGATAAAAAAATATATTTTTAGGAATGGCAGTTTCCTGGTTATATGTCGAACCAAATTTTCACAATGAAACTGGACCAAAAGTGAAGGAAATGGTGGACGATATTAAGGCTGCTTTTGCAACAATGGTAATCGAATCTGATTGGATGGATGAACCGACAAAAATTGCAACTTTGGAGAAAAACAAGAAAATGTCATCACTAATTGGTTATCCATTTTGGCTTTTTAATGAAGACGATATTAATGAATATTATGAAGGTGTACGTAACAAATATCTACATCGAAGAAAATGTATTTGATTCAAATAATGAATTATTTAACTATTATTAAATAAATATTTATTTGAATTAAAAAAATTTTTTTCTACTGCATAATGTAGAATATTTATTATTATATAATTGTTAATATTATTCAATTGTCCATTTTCAGATAGATTTTTCGGTTGTTGAATACATGTCAAATATGATGCAAATAATACGAATTCAAAGTACTTCAACATTAAAAATTCTTCACGATATAAATCCCGATAATGATCCATAGTAAGTTACTAATTACTCAATAATAATAATATAGTTGTTGAATTTATAATTTGAAATAAAAAAATTCTAACATTTGTTCTAAGAGATATCTAATAACCCTAAACGTTCTAAGAGATTAATAATAATAAAAAAAGAAATCAATTTCGAAAAATAATAAATTATTCATTAATTTGATTAATAGTTGGGCCACTGATCCAACGAACGTGAATGCCTTTCACACTTTTCAAGCCAATCAAATAAGTAAGTTTTGGTAATCATAAATTACAGTTGAATATATAATTATAATAATAATGAAAATAACATAATATGTAATAATAATAACAATAACAATAATAATAATAATAACAATAACAATAATAATAATAATAATAATAATAATAATAATAATAATAATAATAATAATAATAATTAGTAATAATAATTCAATCGCACTGAAAATTCGGACTAACGAATTTTAGAAAATATTGATAAATATCTCATAATTATTTATAAAATTATTTAAACGTTTTTCTAAAAATAATACAAATTTTCCGACACGGACGCAGCCGTTCCAGCCGGAATTTTACAATTTCCGTTTTACGATTTGGGTCTCGAGTAAGAACTAAGAAGTGATATTTGCAATAATAAAATTTATCAATTGTCATTGAAAAATTTTGAAATAATTTATTTATTTTATTTAATATTTATTTTGAATAAATAAATAAATAAATAAATAAATAGTGGAAAATGTAATTATTGGTTACGGCAATATATAAATTATATCTTGCAAGCATCTGAACAATTATATTAAGATGTTTTATAGTCTTTATTTACTAATGTAATGTATTTAGATTACATTAGGTAGATAAAAACTATATGTAACTGGACAAAAAACAAAATGTAATATACTGGACTACGAAATTAAATATAATCTATTACAATCAATTAATTGCAGAGCCTTAAATTATGGAGCCATTGGAACAGTCCTTGGTCATGAGTTAACACACGGTTTTGACAACAGTGGAAGACAATACGATGGTAATGGAAATGTTCGTCAATGGTGGACCAAGGACACCATAAAAAAGTATAAAGAAAGAACAAAATGTTTCGTTGAACAATACAACACTTTTTATGAAGAAGAGGTTTGTAGCAATGATTTTTTAATTATAAAATAAATTATAAAATAGATGAGGCAACAAACATTGAACTCTAACGACAATAATTCTAACAAAATAACAGAAAATGTTGTTTTGTTAGTAAGAAAAAATATTCAACAAACAAAAAGGTTTTGTTGTACTAATAGGATAACTTATTTTCCTAGATTTGATGGCAAAAGAATGAAAAATTCAAGTTATTTATTTTTTTGCAGATTGATGAATACGTTGATGGAGAATTAACCTTGGGAGAAAACATTGCCGACAATAGTGGATTAAAAGAGGCAGTTCTTGCCTATAGACGATGGAAAGTCAAACACGGAAAAGAATATGTACTTCCAGGATTTTTAAATCTTACCCATGAGCAACTTCTGTTTTTAGGATTTGCGCATGTAAGAAAATTATCATCATTCTTAGAAAATAAATGTTTAAACTTTATTGTTGTAAGCAGAGAATTAAAAAAATAAAAGTTTTGAATTCCTTTTTTAACAAATGCTAAAAAAAATTTTATTGTTTTAGTTGTGGTGTGAAAGTTACACAACCTCATCCTTAAAGTGGATGCTGCAGGATTCACATTCTCCAGGTCATATTCGACTAAAAGGAGTCTTGAGAAACTCTGAGGAATTCAGTTCAGCTTGGAACTGCCCCTTGGGATCGAATATGAATCCCGAAAAGAAGTGCAACTTATGGTGATCATTATTAAAAAAAAAACATATCTTAACATCACTGCGAAATTTATAAACAAAAAATCATTTTCAAGTGCCTGTTACAGCAGTTTCTAAAAAATGTGCAATAATTATTTAAGGTAAATGTGCAATAAGAAAATGTGTACAAAAATATAAATGGGTCCAAGAAAATATTGTCCGAAAGGAAAAAATCAAGTTCTATCATAAAAAATATTTTATTTATGTAAAAAAAACACATGTTTTATTTTCTTAAAATCTCGCTCGTCTTCTTTAACAAAGAAACGAGACAAGACAAGAAACTCTCATGCTGTCAAAGACAAACAAATTAACTAAATTTTCTAAAGAAAAAAAAAAGAACAAATGGACAACAAATCTGTCTAATAGGATCATTTGATTATAGATTGATTACACTATATTCTATTTGCTAAAAGTCTTTGTAAAAGAAACGTAACTATCACTCATCATACTCATCATTCCTTCGTTTGGTATTGAAAACTTATGTAAAAACTTGAACAAGATCCTATCAGTTTCTCTGTTTCCATTTTAGTCATACAAAAAGAAATAATAATTGTTTAGAAACAAAGTTCCTAGTAGACGTATCCACCATCGTTGGAGTAGTTCTGGTTGTTCTCTTGATTGCTGGATTTGCCAATAGCTTCAATACTGATGGAATCACTTGTGGTTGATGGCTCATGGGCTTCAATTTCGGCAATTGGAATTTCCACCGACTGGATTGGAGCCTCGAAGTGGATGGTTTCTTTTACGGTTGGCTGTTGAACGTGGTGGTGTTCAGCATGAACTTGGGGAGCCAAGTATTGTCTTGAGGCTTGAGGAGCTGAATGAGAAGGCTGAGGTGCCAAGTATTGTCTAGAAGCTTGAGTTTGAGTTGCCTGTGGAGCTAGGTACTGTCTTGGAGCTTGAGGTGCTGCGTGAGAGACATGGGCAGTTGATTGGGAAGCCTGGGGAGCCAAGTATTGTCTGGTAGCCTGGGGTGCTGATTGAGTAGCCTGTGCTGCGAAGTTTTGACGTTGGGGTGCTGGCTGGAAAGTTTGTGGTGCGAAGTATTGTCTTTGGGGAGCTGCATGAGTAGCTTGGGGAGCCAAGTATTGTCTTGTGGCTTGTGGTGCGGCATGGTGTTCAACATGATGGGTCTGTTCGACATGCTGATGTTCGTGGAAGTGTTGTTGAGGAGCCTGGTGTGTGGCTTGTCGTTGAGGAGCTCCGTATGTAGTCTGAGGTTGGAATGTAGCTTGTTGTTGGTGAACTTGGTGTGTAGCCTGTTGTTGGGGTGCACCGTATGTAGCCTGAGGTTGGAATGTAGCTTGTTGGTGAACTTGGTGGGTAGCCTGTTGTTGAGGAGCTCCGTATGTGGTCTGAGGTTGGAATGTAGCTTGTTGTTGGTGAACTTGGTGGGCAGCCTGTTGTTGAGGAGCTCCGTATGTAGTCTGAGGTTGGAATGTAGCTTCTTGTTGTTGGGGAACTTGGTATGTGGCCTGTTGTTGAGGAGCACCGTATGTAGCTTGAGGTTGGGGAGCTGTGTATTCGACATGATGATGTTCAACCTGATATTGTTGTGGTTCATGGTGTTCAACATGATGGTGTTGGTGTTCCTGGGCTTCAACATGATGGTGCTGGGGTTCTTGGTGTTCAACATGATGATGCTGGGTTTCATGATGTTCAACGTGTTGTTGCTGGGCTTCATGATGTTCAG
This sequence comes from Leptopilina clavipes, assembly GCA_001855655.1. Lineage (NCBI taxonomy): Eukaryota > Metazoa > Arthropoda > Insecta > Hymenoptera > Figitidae > Leptopilina > Leptopilina clavipes. Next base: position 10,611 of record JUFY01023002.1, on the reverse strand, counting down.
CATGTTGTTGCTGGGGTGCTTGATATTCAACATGAGCCTCTTGTTGAGGTGCTTGGTAAAGAGCTTGTTGTTGAACTTGGAATTCTACGTGTTGTGCTTGTTGAGGAACTTCGAAAGAACTGAAGGAAGCTGAATACGAGAAACAATGTTAATTAGAATTTAATTTAACGGAAAATTTTTAAGATTTTTAAGATTTTAAGATCTCTGGAAATTACCTTGGGGAACTGGAGCAGGGGCTGCCTCAGTGTGTTGGGCTGGTGCTCCGTATTTCTGAGCAGGTTGGGCTTGTTGAACATGATGGACGTGTTCAGCGTGATGAGTCGATTCGGTAGCTTGAGTCTGGTGGACAACTGGAGCCTAAAATTTAACATTTTTAATCACCAATATAATTAGCAACAGAAAGTATTGTTTTAGTACTTTCCTGTTTCAAAAAAAGGATTAAGATTGGTATTATCTGACCTGGTATTGTTGTTGGTGAACAACTGGGGTTCCGTAGGAAGTTGAAGGAAGAGCTGGTTGTTGTCTCATTTGTTGGAAAGGTGTTCCGTATGCTTGACTTGGGAGTTGATGAGTTTCACTTCCTACAGCAGCTGGGGCGTTGTAATTGTATCCAGAGTTGGTCTTGGTTTCGGCATGTTCTTCATGGTGATGGTGATGATGGTGATGGTAATCGGTACCATATCGTGGATCACCAGGAAGAATGTCTCTCCTTGTTCTTGAGGCCGGGATGGCAAGAGACGTGCCCACAAGGCATACCTAATGCAAAATTCAAAAATCAATTAACAAACATCTAAAAAGTATTTTTAATACCAAAAATAATAATTATAGGTAAATTAATTAAAATTCATAAAATAATTAATTAAAAAGAAAGAAAGATTTCAATTTTTTTTCTCTTAGATTTCCTTCGATATTAAACTTAATTAAAATTCGTAGCTAATTTAAATAAGGAATGTGCCTCAGTTCCGAAAGTAAAAGGATTAGAGCCAGGAAGATGGACACACGTAAGAGGTGCAAATTCGTTAAAAAAGAAATGTACCGAAAGTGGAACGTGTCGAACGAAATAAAATGTGGCCTTGAAGATTACCTTTACATAATATTGGCCATGATTACGTTTCACGATTCATAAATTAAAAAATGCATCTTTAACTTTGTCTGATAAATATTTTTATAATATATTCGTTGGATGTGATGATATTAAAGGAGAGTCTGAATAATTTCGTTCCAATTTAATTAGAATACATAATTTCATATATATTTTTCATACGACAGATTATAATTCATAGATTAAAATTCGAAAAGGTCTCACGATTTCATAATAGGATAGATTAATACGTTTCCAAGTTTTGGGAACGAAGAAACCTTTAGCACTTATAATTTCTGGATGTTTTTTTTTTGGAAAGTTTATTCGTTTTTTTTGTATACTTGATAAAAATTGAAAACTTTGTGCTTTGGAGTAGAAATGGAAAATGAATTTTGATAAGATTCCCTAAATCGGTTAAGCGTAAGATGCATTTTCATGAGGAGAAAGAAAATAATTTACATATATCAGGATGTGAAGAAACTATTCAAAGATACCGAGTACAAGCTTTGTGACTAATTTAAAAACTATACACGGTAAATGAATTTAAATTTATAATTGTTTTTCTAAAGATTAGATACAAAGTTTCAAATAACTATATTATTAACTAAATATTTAAATCATGGATTCTTTTCTTTTAATTCAAATTTTACGTATATTTTAATCCGAAAAGTATAGTTCTTTAAATACTTTAATAAATAAAAAATATGAATTAAAAGGAATCTAGTTTGCCTTTTATTTTGAGGTAAGGAATTTGTTAAAATCGAATTAAAGAAGAAATTTATTTAATTTGTAAAATCATACAAAAATCACTAATCTTTTAATATGTGCTGTAAGTAAAAAAATTTTTTTTTTAAACACAATTATTGTTTATTTTTTTCAAAAAAAAAAAAAAAAAAAACAATTCTATTGAAAATGAGAAAACCCAATAAAAAGAAAATAAAAAAATTAAGATATATATTTTTTATAATATCAAACTCACCACCGAAAGAATGAAGAGCTTCATGTTGATCCTGAGGAGTTCGATGAAGTGATGAGTGTCAGTGCAGACTCATTTGAACCTTTTATACTCAGAGATGCTCCCTCCAAAAATGATTTCGTAATCAATGTGGCATTGGCAGAACTAGATTTTTAAATGGGTTTTCGCCTGGCTTTGCCACCACCATCTTCACGGGACATCTTTAGGAACAATTTCAATATTTTGTGTATAGGCTGGATCGTTTTTGGGAGAAGGTGGGAATCTCTCCAATTTCCCATTTGACTTTCTATTACCTTAGTTATCCTTAAGCCACCACTGGGTTTGACATTTCTTTTTCTGTCAAAAACTTTCAGTGTATTTTCTTTCTGTTTTTCTCATTTTTTTTTAAAAATCGTGTAATGTTCAGACAAAAAAGACCGTTTTAAAGTTAGGATTAATAATCACGAGATATTTAAAAAAAATGTATTATTATCACTATAGTTTTCCAGATTTCCTTTACCTTCAATTTCGTTTCTAATGTTTAAAGCTTCTTTCGGTAATTTTAATTGAAAATGTAAGTCATTACAGTTATTGTTTTAATTCACAAACAGTAGTGTATTTTTTCACATAAATAATATATTATAAGTACGTATAATTAAATTTTTTTCTACTTCTACAGATAAGATGTCAAATATATCCTACAATTATTTTTTTAAAAGTATTTGTAAAGTTCTGAGATTTTTGTAAAATTGTTAATTGTTAAAATTGAAAAACTAACAAAATTTATCCAATTCATTAACATTTTTACACTGAAAAAAAATTATTTGGATCAAATAATCGGTTACTTTGTTATTAAATAAATATTCATTTGAACAAAATTTAAATTCTTTTAAAAAATTGCATTTGAATCAATAATTATTGTTTTTGAAACAAATAAAATTTGTTCGACTCAAATAAAATAATTGTTTGATGTAAAGAAATATTTATTTGATAATAGTTAAGTAAATGATTATTTGAATCAAATTTGTTCTTGAGTGCAGATTGAATAAATGAATTTATCCCCCGTTAGTAATTTGAAATAATTCAGTTCGCTTTTCCTTTTTCTTATTAAAAGTTTATATATTTATATTGACATATCCTCATTTTTTTCTTTTTCTTATATATTTTTTAATCTCGACAAGAGGCAGCCGTCTCATGCATATCAGGTTTTATAATCATGTCTTTTCATCCGTAAAAGTTTAATTCAGTATCACTAAAAACACGAGGGCGGTGTGAAAGCTTTTATTTGAAGAACATTCAAATTGTATTTTCTTCAGTTATAAAATGACAGTCTTTATAAGCGTAACAAGGAAATTCGAAACCTTTGAGAAAAAAAAAAATATTTGTTGATACACTTTACAAATTTGATTATATAATTTCATAAATTGACTTTACTTTTTCATAATATGAAGTATCGACAAATATCGATGTACATAAGATGAAATATTTTTCACATTTATAAATTATTTATAAGTTTCTAAATTTCTTCTTGCAAAAGAAAGATGTTCATTTTTTATTCTAGTTAAAAGATCCAATTCTATTTCATATTCATATGCAAATAATTTGCATATTTTGCATTATAATTACAATGCAAAACTCATGCTTAAATTTTGAATTTTTCAGTTACATAAAATATTTTTAGTTACAAAAATATTCATGTATTAAAAAATTTTTAACAGAAATTATTCATATAAAGATGATTCTGTTAATATTTACCATTTTAATTATTATATTTAAATAGAGAATAAAATTCTAAAAAGTTAAATTCTCGAAATTTAAAAGCAGTGACATATGTCAAAGGAATTTTAATTGAGAAGAGTAACAAATTTTTGAAAACAATAATCTCATACATTAAATGAGAAATATCTCATTTAATGGAAATATTGATAGTTAATTAAACACATATATTTATGGACCTAATAAGATGTCAAAATAGCTTTACGCAATTCTCTCTATTTATTTCATTTTTTTTCACCTAAAAATTGAAAATATACAATTTCTCCTCTTACTACAGCTGCTACGGTCCATTATATGAATCGAGGCAGATAAAATTTTAACCTTGGTTGGATCTAAACTGACCATTATCTTTTTGGGAACTTATATAGATATATGATGTTTTTGATAAAATGAGCCTTAAGGATTTCGATGCTGACGTGATACTAATTACAGTAGAGTTAAAATAACACATATATGCATCTATATATTTGCCAAATCATATATATTTGATTTATGATGCTAGCTAATTAAGTACACGGAAGTTTAGATTCTTTTGGGATGGATCAACTATTTCACGGCCATTTCACAATTACAGGTGTAAATGTATGCAACATCAAAGCGGATATATACCTTTTGATGGTCATTATTCGGAATTAGAAAATTTAATAGGGGAAAATATTAGTTATTAAATATTTATTCGATTCTTAAATTAATTGATTGTCAAATTCATAAAGAAATTAACCAACGAACTAATAAATTCATTGATTATCAAATACATTAATGAGTTGATTATCGAATTAATAAATTAATTGATAAACAAATTAATTAATTAATTATCGACCTAATAAATTAACTAATCATTGAATTAATAAACTAATTGATCAACGAATTAATAAATTAATAGATTAACAAATTAATAAAATAATAAAATAAATAAATAAACTAATTTGTTGAAGAATAAATAAATTAATAGATTAACAAATTAATAAAATAATGATAAAATAAATTGATTAATAATTTTTGTTTTTTATAAGATTAAAAAATATTTGATAAATAAAGAACAATTAAAATTTTTGAAATAAAAAATTCGTGATTTTGAGGAGCAAAACATTAATTTTTATTAATTCGAGAACTAATTTAGAAGATGTTACGAAAATTATGTGAATGATAAATTTAGAATGTAAAGAAGCTATAATAAGGTAATATCCTAAAGGCTACTTTATTACTATACACTTTCGCTTTTTGACGAGTTTGATGGGTAATTTTCAATGTTAAGTGCTGATCGCATTTTAAAGGAAACATTTTTATATCTATAAAAAAAAACCATTTTATTCTTTTCTTTTTTTAATTTCAATGAACAAAATAGTCACCAAAATTCATATAAAAAAAGTGAAAAGTGATCATTCAAAAATGGTTGGTTTTTTGAAATTTCTTTTGAAAAGGCGAATTTCTGAAAAAGTTTTCCAATTCAAAAGAAACCTTGTATAGGAGAATTCAAAGAGAATTTTATGGGAATTGAAAGAAATTTTTCAAAATTAAAATATACATTCTCCGTGCACAGTTAATATGTTATGGTCGTAAAAATATTTATGACCATTCTTACACACATTGTTAAATTTTACGAATATTTTTATATGGTAAATAAATATAAATATGACGAAAAAGTATAAAGATTAAGTGAAGATAGAGAAGAATAAAATTAAGAAATAAGTTTATAGGGAAAGTAATTATTTTTTTTATTGTAAATATTTGTGACTGATGAGTCTACAAACTGAGAGGCCTCTTAATTCATATAGATGACAATGGATGAAGAGGAACCTTCTGCAGCATCCCACAAAATTAGAGAGGCTCTTTTTATATGTTCAAAAACATTAAAGTTTTTTTTTCTTTTTTTTTGTCAAGGGCTGACCATGAGACTGTTATTAGTTGGAAAAAAAATTTTGTTAACCTTCAACTCCTCAAAATCACCAACAATATATATTACGAACTTTGAAAAAAAAAACCACCTGCATTCAACAATAAAACTTCATATATTTTTCCTAGAAAAAATATTTAAATAATGTTTTATGTAAATTAAAAAAAAATTTTTTGTTTGAAAAGTGAGCAATAATAAATAAATGATAAATCAATTGTAATTAAACAAACTAAAATATACCAATATTTCTAAAATACGAAGCTTCCTCCACGAGGAAGCAAAAATACAATAACAACCGTAATTTTCTATAAATAGAATAAAGATAAACAATACAAGTATTTGATTTAATAATATTTTTTAAATCTAGTCTTTTGAACTTCAAGAATTACCTAATCATTATGCAAAACAAATGAACTTAACACACAAAATTCAAATCATCTTTTATTAAAAAATAATTAATATTCCTAAAAACTTAAAGCAAACAATCGTTGCATTAAAAATTAGTTGCCATGAAAATGATGAAATCAGATTATTACTAAATCTCAGTTTAATTTAATTTCACGCAAGACCAAGTAGCTACCTGTATGTAAAATCTAGAAACTTTTTGAAAATTTAAAAATCAAAAATCAAAGTACCTATATATAATCTTATGTGAAATCATATACTATGCAAATGAAATGTAGTTTATTTATATTGAAAAGCAGCTGTTGGCTATCAAAAGGGATAAGTAAGACAGTAAAAATTCTAATCAATCTCTTAAGGGCAACGTAAGAAGGAAGATTTACAAAATTAATGAGAGGATGATGAAAGTGAAAGTATTTTATATTAAACATTTTAGTAATAGGGAAATGATCAGAAATAGAATATGTTTTACAAATTTACTTCAAAAATGGAAAATTACATAAAAATTTGAATTTTAGAATAATTTTAAATAAAAAAAAACTTTTTCTCCAGCTGACAACTATTTAACATGCAATGATTACTAGAAATGTTAAATTTTTCAATTTTTCATTAGCTTTTCTCATTTTTGAAATTTTTTTTAATTAATAATAAAGTTTTTAGGTCATATTTTCAAACATTTGAAAATGTTTTTCTAATTCAAAGTCAAATAAATTAAAAATTTATAATAAAAACATTTTCAAATTTCGAGAAAAAGTTTATATTATTAAAATTTAAAAAACAATTTTTATTTTTCTATTTTTTGATCATTTCAAAAGTTGAAATTATATTACGATTTTAGTGCGAATCGCAAAATTTTTATCAAAGAACAAATAAATCTCGAAAATGAGATTGATAAATCAGAGAAATTTCGTCCCGGGCGAAAACAGCATTTAGTTGCTGATCGCACTTGATAAACATAACATAGCATTAAACCATTTCTCTTTTTAAAAGTCACCTGATACTTTTGCCCTGTGTTTAAACATTTTTTATACTATCAGTACTGGAAATTTTGGCATGTCGTTTACAAATTGAACGTTTGCTCGAATAAAAAATGATACACTTGTAGTGATACATCATTAAAAATTGTTTCGAATGACTAAAAGTACATCAAAATTCACATAAATTTGAGATCTTATCGATTCAATTTAACAACACGTTAATTTCCCTTTCGTGAATTTACAACGTTTTACGCAACATGACTGTCATCTTGTACATACGCAAGTAATTCAAATTACACCAAATTTTGTACTCATATTTTTATTGTAAGATGTCAAAAAAAAAAATTTAAATATATTATCTAAAGGCGTATTCGGAAAAATAATTTCTAGATTCTAATTTTTTCTCTATAAAATAAAAGAACAATTGCTCTTTTATTTAGTAGAGAAAGAGAGAAAGAGAAGTCGAAAAAAACATTGAAATAAAAGTGTTTATTAAAATGAGAACGTCCACGTGTTTCACAAATCTATAAAAATATCATAAACTACTTTTACTAATTTACATAGTGTCATTTAAATTTAGAGCCTAAAAATGCTGCATAGATAACACGAATGTCTTGATGGTTATCGACCGTAAGGAAGGATCACATAATATGTTTGATAAAAAAAGAGAAAATTTATTAAATTTTGAATGTAGGATTAATTTATAAAAAAGTCATGATGATAATTAATTAACTAAAGTGATTTTGTATTTAAGTAATTTTTAATTACTTTTATGAGTTTTCAAATATTTCAATTAATTGTGAGTTTTTAAAAATATTTGGCAGAGTTATAAAATTTATGAGCGGTCTTTTATGTCTGATGTTACATAAAAATTCATAATTTATTAGGAATAACAAATAATCCAGTAGGTAATCAATCCTTGATTAGTTTAATAACTGATGATAAAAGTATATAATATATTAATTATTATAACAAATATAATAAAATAAATAGAACTTACTTTGAATTATATTAGGTACGACAAATTAAGCACATACACGTACATGTATTTGTACATATTTATAAAATATCACTGAATAAACCATCACTATATTAAAAAACACTATTAAGTAAATAAAACATCAACTTGACATGAAAAATAATGTAAAATTACGAAAATTAAATAAAACTTCAGTAGGAAAGGGAAGCAACAAATTATCTGAGATACCTATATAAAAACTGGAATCTCAAATATAAAGGCTTGATAAAAAAACGCGACAAGTAAAAGTTCAAAGTTCAATATCAAAATTAAATAGTTATATGAACCGTCAAAAATATTATTAAAGACGTATTTTGCACAATTGCAAATGTGTCATTCTAGTGACAATATAAAAACTATTGTCACAAACAGTATAAGTTTTAGAAAATGTCAATTTAATTCAATTCAATTCAATTTATACAATATAGTCTAACAAGGGAGGAAATTGAGTGATTGTTGAAATATGTAAAAACAGAAAAATCAACAATCACTTTCCTTCCATGTTAAATTAAAAATTATTTAAAAAGTTCAAACACAAGTGAACTAAAAGTACAAACATTTAATTAGAAATTAGTAAACATAAGACGTTATATTAATTTTCTTTATAGTTATACTTTACTGTAAGACTGTAGTGCAAAATATCAAAGAACAAAACAACAGAACTAAAACATATTGTACTTTCGTCACTTGTGTGAAAAAAAGTTCTTTTAAAATTATCATTTAAAAAAAATAATTAAAACCTGCAAAGAAACTAAACAGAAAGTAAGATAAATTATCTCACTATGCTGAAAATCAAATACATAACTAACGTCACAAAAGAATATAAAATGAATCACAAAATAAAATGTATAGAAATATTTAGGTACTTTTACACCTTCCTTGAAAAATCATTTTTTCTACAGTAGTGTCGTGATACAGACCAAGAGATAGGTTTTTCAAAGAAGGGTAAAAGAACGGCATTTATAGTACAGAATAAAAAGAGAGAACAACATAGTGACATAAAAATAATATAAAGTTTAAAACAAATAAATGTGCACTGGAACTCCAGTTATTGACTCTCACATACGCATACCAAAAACTACCGATTATTACAGTGCCGGCTTTAGGGCAATGTGCAACTATACTATTGCACACGACGTCTTGCGTTAGAAGACGCCGCAATTACACAATGGCTGTGTGAGAAAGGTTATTTTCTATTTGGGGAAGGGTGCCATTGTGATTTTTGCACTGGACGCAAAATTGTTCAAAACCGGCACTGCCTTCTTTCACTACCTACCCCATGTTATCTATAAACGCCGAATCTAACTCAGTCTCACTTAGAAAAAGATTTACCCCCCACCCAATACCTCAAAATACCTGCATCTCATACACAATACATTCACTCCACGGTCCTCTCGCATACCGCCCAGGTGAAACCTATTTGGATAACGCGTCCCGGGACGGGCTTCCATCACCTAAGCTCAAAATCAAACAAATTGCTGAAAGAAAAGCACTAGTAAGTTTCTAAATAAAGTTAATAAAAACTTTAACTTTTTAATTTTATATGAATTAACTTTAAACTTTAATCAATTAAAAATAAATGTTCTACATAATTTACTTTAACTTTTTAATTTTATATGAATTAACTTTAAACTTTAATCAATTAAAAATAAATGTTCTACATAATTTTAAACAAATAATAAAACTTTAAAACTCTAAATTTATCAATTCAAAAATGAATAAAGTTACCTTAAACCATTAGCAAAAAACATGAAATAAACTAAAAAGAACATATAAATATAAACAATAAAAAAACATTGGCAAAAATATTAACTTATGTAGTAATAGAATTTACTACATAGTAATACATTTTACTAATGGTGTCACTACGTTGTTTTTGTTCCTTCCCTGTTTTAAAGAATTTAACTTTCATTCATTTCCTTAGAAGATTTTAATTAGCAATTGGAAAATTAGAAATTTTTAATCTCAAAAAATTAATTTATTTAAATTGTTTTTAGGTAAAAAACTTAGACAGAAACAGTAGCTAAAACAGGGAAGGGGTGAAATAAAAACCGACTCACCGGACGGTGAATCCCCCGTTGGTCGATGGAAGCTGTGCCATCGCGCTTCCTCTCAGGAAAATAAAATTAAAAAAAAGTTGGACCTCTCCCGAAGATCCCTGCTCGATGATCGCACTTCTGCGCAGGTCGGGA